>BHFT01048960.1:0-10744 GCA_004320025.1 Laticauda laticaudata
GGATTTTTTTTTTTTCCTTGGCATGGTAGGTTTGTTGAGATGGTACGTCGATTAACTTGCTTGATGAACCAATTTGGGGTAAACAATATAGCCAATAACACACCAATCAATCAATGACAATAATCTCTCCGGTCAAATAGCTTTGCAAAGCAACAATCAGCCGAATCAATGAATTACACTAATCGCTAATCACACTGGTCAGTTAAATTCACCAAATTGCTAATTTTACCAATCCATTCAATGACATGAATCCTGATCTTTTCCACTGGATCAGCAGTCACGCTGTTTCCACTAAACCCCCCCGAATCACCCTCATCAATCAAAACAATAAATCCAATTTCTCCACAGATAAATTAATGACTTGATAAAAAATGGATTGTCTAAGCCATTGATCCAGGTCACGAGGCAGCAAAGTCGTAAGTTTTGAGGTAACGAAGTCGATCGGTGTTGAAGTCGTAAGGTAACAGGGTAGTAACTGAGAGTGAGCAAGTAAAAGGTTACCTTGCTTTTTACCAGCAGCTACTATTCCATCCACTGGGGCGGGAGGGATTTATTGCTCCCATGGCGGCTGCTTGCTGCTGCTGCTCACAGGCTGCAAAAACTAGGTTTGGAACAAGGCTGACAAGCTTTGTCAGCTTGTTTGTAAAGCTTGTAAGCTTTACAAAACAGGGTGTCCAAAAGCAGGCTGGATGATTGAAAAAGACAGCATAAAACATGCAGAATTATTACGCTCGGGGACCGGGGGTGGGGGGAATCCTGTAGCTGCTGACTCCCTTCCCAGCATCCGAAGGATTCTTCAGACTGGGGGTGGGGGGGAGTCCTTTAAAAGCCACATGGTTTCTTTTGTTTTTAATGTTTCCTGGTGAGAGATTTGGTTTGGGGTAAGGGAGAGAGAATGGAAGGAATTCGTTTGCGCTCCACCGGGACTCAGCTGCTGGCTGCTGGGGAGGTGGTCAGGAGATTGTCCAGATGGCCCACTGCGTGTGTGTGTGTGTGTTGTGTGTGTGTCCGGGGATGGAAGGCTATGGCTGCAGGGGAAGGTGCCGCAGGCTGTGCTTGGAGGGTCCCAGGAGCTTCAGCGCACGATTTCAGACGACTTGGGGGAAAGGTGGGAAGGTTCGAGCAAGGCTGATGGATGAGGTCTCCGGGAGCAAGGACCTCCTCCTCAAAATCCTCAGGTGAAGGTCGCAGGAAGAGAAAATTCCGGGAGGTTGGAAGTCTGCAAGTGGTGCATATACCACATAGGAATAAAAATCCTCGGGTTTTTTTTTTTCCCCCCCACCCCTTCAAAAAAAAAAGAAAAAACATGACCGCAAAACCAGCTTTTTAAAGAAAACTCCCCATTGCTCAACCTTAAAGAGAGAGAAAGAACTCTGGCTCCTCTTGCTTTTTTGACTGCCTGACTGCACCATTTGCTTTCTAGCCGCCGTGCAAATTCCAAAAGGGAAGTTTTTCTCAGTCCTTTGAGCTTGGAAAGGCTCTTTTTTTAATTTTAATATATTTATTTATGTATTTATTTATTTTAATTTAATGTAATTTATTTTATTTAATTTGTTTATTTATTTTTTTTTTTATGTGGCCCTCTGGGCTCAAATGGGGTCAGCCCATCTTATTTTTCACACATGGTTTTTTTTTTGTTTTCTTTGTCCGCCTCCCCCCCAAAACAAATAAATGCCTCAAAATATCCAGGACAACGCCGTGATTTTCCCTCGCCCCGACCCCAGAGGCCCCTTTTTTAAAGACTTACTTGTGGACTTCAACTCCCAGAATTCCCTAGCCAAAAAGTTGGGAAGTTTACTCCCACCCCACCCCCCCCCGCTTCACCCCGCCCCTCCCCGCAAAGCTTAAAGGGGCCAAACCTGGGCTGCAAATAAAACTTTTGTTGGGAGCGGTTAATAAAGAGATTAAAGTAACAAGATTTTGCATGGAAAAAAAAAAATAGGACAGTTTAATACTAATAATAATAAAAAAAAACCACACACACACACACACACACACACCACACACACACACACCACACAGCACACACATCACACCCACACAGTTGCTTAGGAATTCTGGGAGTTTGACACGTCGCACTAATAACAGGCCAATGCTGCTTTCGACCAGGCTCTGCAACCTTAAAACCAACTTTTAAGACTTGTGGACTTCAACTCCCAGAATTCAGCTTTTGCTGCTGAGAATTCTGGGAAAGTTGAAGTCCAGAAGTTTTTTTTACAGTGGCCAAGGTTGGAGGTCCCTGGTCTGCTGGCTGAGGAACTCTGGGAGTTGTAGTCCACGGGTTCTTAAAGTGGCCAAGGTTGGAGAGCCCTGCTTTAGACCACTCACAAAAACCCTGGGTAGCAGCTTATAAACTGAATTAAAAAGTAACATTTTGAATGGAAAGCACTGGGCGTGGGGGGGGGGGAACACAAATACCACCAAGCCCCCAAAAGCTGTTTTTCTTTAATTATTATTAAAAGATAATTTATCAGGGGCTTCCTGGTTTTTATAGGAAAATGACATGGAAGAGGGATTTCTTTCCAGAACACCAGAATGAAATTTTTTTTTTTTAATCTACTTCCATTGATTTTCCCCCCCCACCAAAAAAAAAAACCAAAAACCCACATTATGCTCTGGAACAGGAATGATGGGGCTGGAGTCCCCTTCACTGCTGCAGAACTAGAGGAGAGATGTGGAAAACAGAGAGGAGCGGGGCTACAATAGGCCTGCAGAGGGGAAAAAACTCAAATAATAAATAATATAATACATAATAATAATAATAAATAATAATAATAATAATATAAATAATAATAATATAATCAATAATAAATAATAATAATAATAATAATAATAATTTATTTTTTTTTCAAAATTCCATTTCGGCAGTGGGGAGACATGAAAAGTGAAAGGGACTTGGAAATGGGGGCCCAGATGTGGGCAGCGCGGAAGTGGGGAAGGGTCTTGTCCTCGCTTGACCGAGACGGGGCCTCCCTATATATCTGTATGGGTGGGTAGTGGAGGGGGGGAGCAACTGTGGCCCTTTACACCCACGCCCCCAACATCTGTGGCTCGGGAGAAGGCCCTCTCCACCCCCCCCGCAAGAAGCCCCTTCCCCAAGAGGGTCCGCAGAGAAGACCCCTTCACGTGGGGGGACGCGGTAGGGGCAACTGACATGAGGCAGCCTATAGCCCCCCATCAAAGGGCTTCCCGCCGCACCCCAGATGGGCTCCGGACCCCCCCCCCAACAAGCCCGCAACCAAACGTGCCCCCTCAAAAAGTAGCACACACAACACCAACACAACACCCTTCCAGAACCCTTGCAAAAAACGGGGGCTCCTGGCCTAGCTGGCAAGCCTACCGTCGCGCCCCCCCCTACCTCCCTCCTGGCTCGGGAGGGGGAGATGGGGAGGGTGGAGGAAAAAGAAGGGAGCCCACCCCCACCCATGACCCAGCTCCTCCTTCCCTGCCTGCATGGGGCTGGGGGGTGGGGGCTCCTTGGGAAGGGGGCCGGGGAGGGTGGTGGGGGAAGGGGCGTGGTGGGTGGGGGGGCTTCCCAGGCCTAGCTAGCAAGCCCACCGCGCCCCCCGCCCTCCTCCTTCTCCTCCTGGCTCCGGGGAAGGGGAGATGGGGAAGGTGGCAGGAAGAAGGGAGCCACCCAACACGCCCTCCCTTCCCTTGCTGCCATGGGGGCTTGGGGGGGGGTGGGGGGCTCCTTGGGGGGGGCGGGGAGGGGGTGGGGGAAGGGGCCGTGGTGGTGGGGGGGCTCCAGGCCTAGCTAGCAAGCCCACGGTTTCGCCGCCTCCCCCCCTCCCTCCGCTACCAAGACGGGGAGCAGTGCCAAATCGGGAACCCCTCCCACCCCGGCCCTTCGCCCCCGGCCCCGCTCGTCCGCTCTGCGGGGAGGGCAGGAGAGGAGGGGTCCCTTCACTTGCGGGAGACCAACCCTCCCTCCACCCCCCACACCACACATACACTTCTTCCCGGGCCTCCTCCTCCTCCTCCTTCCTCCTCCTCCCGTCCCTGCCGGCTGCAGAAGCGGGCTTCTGCCGGAAAGGCGGGGAAGGGGAAAGGGTGGGGGGGGAGGGGGGGGAGAGGAAAAAAAAAAAAAAAAAACCAACAACAAGCAACGTGGAGACCCGGTGCCCGCAGCAAGCGGAAGGAGGCGAGCCGGGCGAGGGAGGAGGAGGAGGAGGAGGAAAGAGGAGGAGGAGGATAGAAGAGGAAGAAGAGGGAGCTTCGGTCTTTTGTGGCAACGCCCGCCGCCGCCCCGAGGGGGGGACAGCTGTCAGCGGGCCTCGCGGCCTCCGGCTCGGGGCTCCCCGCGGCCTGAGCCTCCGAGCCCTCTGCCCGCGGGCCAAGCAGCCAAGGATTGCCGGGCGGCGGGCGCGGGGTCCGGCGGGGCAGCCGGCTGTGTGACGCAGCCTCCGCCGCCTCCTCCTTCCTCCTCCTCCTGCCTCTTCCCCCACGCCGCCTGCTTCGGAGTAAGTCGCGGGTTGCCCGCGATCGCTCGTGACGGGGGGAGGGGAGGGAAGAAGCAGTGGAAGGACGGGGGTGGGTGGGGGCGGAGGGAGAGGAGGAAACGAGAACGCGTGTCGGGATCACAGTCAGGACGCTTCCCTGGGTGCCCGCAAAAGGAAGGGGGAGGTTCTCTCTCTCTCTCTCTCTTTCTCTCTCTCTCTTTCTTTCTTTTTCCTTCTCTCTCTCTCTCTCTCTCTCTTCTTTCCTTCTCTCTCTTTCTTTTTTCTTTCTTTCCTCTTCTCTCTCTCTCTCATTCCCCCCTCCCGCTTGCGTGTCGCCGCCGCTTTCCACGCGAGGCTGGAGTCCTTTTCCCCGGGCCCTCCTCCCCGTGGGAAGCGCGCGGGGGACGAGCCGGCCTGGTGCCCGCCTCTCGCGGGAGGGGAGGGGGGGAGACACCCACGCCGCCTCCTCCAACACGCAAACCGCGCGCACATAGGGACACCGCACGTACCCCAGGGACAACCCACTCCACACCCCCCTCCTCCCTCCCGACCCGCATCTCCGCAGCCTTCCCTCCCCTCCACCGCCCGGTGAAACCCCGGGCCCCGTTTTCCTTTTTGGCGGAGAATCCCTTGCGAGGGAGGGAAGGGAGGGAGGGAGGGAGGTCGTCTTTGAAACCCCCTATTCCCCACCCCACGCTGCCCATCCAGGGGTCCCAAAAAAGGCAAAGACGAACGCCCTCCCCACGCCACCCTTTGATGGCAAGCGTGAACCTTCTCCTCCCTCCCCCCTCCGCAGGGAGGGGCTTTCTTTGGCCCAATGATGCCTGTTTCCCCCCCCCCCCACACACCACACTTCTTATCCAACCCCCTACCCTGCCACGGCGTCCCATGGGGGTTGCCCGCCCCCATTAAAGCCCCAGCAGCTGAGGGCGGAGGAGGAGGAAGAGAAAGAAGAGGAGAAGGAAGAGGAAGGAGGAGGAAAGAAGGAGAAAGAAGAAGAGGAGGAGGAGGAGAAGGAAGAGGAGAATGAAAGGAGGAAGAAGAGGAAAGAAAGAGAGGAGGAGAAGGAAGAAAGAGAGAAGGAAGAGGACAAGGGAGGAAGAAGAGGGAAGGAAGAGGAAAGAGGAGAGGAAGAGGGGAGGAGGAGAAGATAGAGGAGGAGGAGGAGGAGAAGAAAGAGGAGGAGGAGGAGGAGAAGGAAGAGAGAAAGGAAGAAGAGGAAGAGGAGAAGAAAGAGGAGAAGGAGGAAGAGAAAGAAGAGGAGAAGAAGGAAGAAGAGGGAGAAAGACAAGAGGAGAGGAGGAGAAAGGAAGAAGAAGAGAAAGGAAGAGGACAAGGAGGAAGAGGAAGAGGAGGAGGAAGAAGGAGGAAGACAGGAGAAGGAAGAGGAGAAGGAAGAGGAGGAGGAGAAGAGGAGAAGAAAGAGGGGACGAGGAGAAGGCAGAGGAGAGAAAAGGAGGAAGAGAGAAGAAAAAGGAAGAGGGGAAGAGAAGGAAGAAGTGGACGAGGAAGAGGAAGAGAAGGAAAGAGGAGAAGGAGGAAAGAGGAAAGAAGAAAGGAAGAGGACAAGGAAAGGACAAGGAGGAAGAGGAAGAAGGAAAAAGAGGAGAAGAGGAGGAGGAGGGGAGAAGGACGAGGAGAAGAAGAAAGGAGGAGGAGGAGGGGAAGCAGAAGAAGAGGAAGAGGAGGAGGAGAAGGAGAAGGAAGAGGACGAGGAGGAAGGGGAGGAGGAGGAAGGAGGAGGGTGGGAAACCCCTCCCCATTCTACCAGCCCCATGGTTTCAATGTGGCTCGCTGGTGGGTTGCTTTTCAAGAAGAACTCCTCTTCCTCCTCTCCTCCTCTTCTCCTTTCCCCTTCTTTGAGATCCTCTGAAGGAAAAAGGGGAGGAGGGAGGGGGGGCTGTGCAGCAAGGAAGGACTGCGGATAGGAAAGAGCTGGTGCCTTTCAATAAAACATCACAGACATACCCCAAAAAACAACAAGGGCGGGTCAGTCTCAACACCCAGCCAAACCTTTTAAACAGGATACAGAGGGTGGGGGATCTGGGGAGGTCATCTAGCCAACCAACTTTTTAATTCCAGAGGCCGCACCCCCCCCCCGCAGAAGGGACATCTTGGGCAGCCCCCCTTTCCCTGCAAATTCAGCCCGCAGAGGGGGGGTCTCAAGAGGGAGTGGGGGGGGATGGGGACATTTATTTTATTTTTTATTTATTGGGGGGGGAGGGACATTTAAAAGCCGTCACTCGACTTACGATGGTTTTGTTTAGTGACCGCTTAAAAAAAAAAAAAACAACAAAAAAAAAAGGAACTTGCGTCGTTACCCAATGATGCTTTTTCTCCACTGGACTTTCTCTGACTTAGGACTGTTTTTTTTTTTTTTCACACTTTACGACTGTGTGACCCAAATCCAGACGCTTCGTACTGCCCGGTTCGATTAAGACGGGTTCCGACGATCCGATGTTTATGTGGGGGGGGGGGACTTTTGGGCGAGCAAAGCCATCCCGATTCTAACTGAAATCCCGCGGAACGTAATGCGACGGTGGCAAGGAAAAGGGGCGTAAAAAGCCCGCTTTGGCGACGGTCCTCACTTAGCGGCGGGGCTTGGGGGAGGGTGGGGGGGAAGGGCTCGTGGTGGTGCGACGTCGAGGAAGTAACCCTCGGGCTCCATGAAAAAACGAGGAGCGGCCAAGAGCTGGCGGCTTGTCTTAGAAAAACCAAGTCCTCCTCCTCTGACAGGTAACAGATATATTCCGAGTGGAAGGGACCGTCTGTAGGTCCATTAGTCCAACCGGCTTTTTTTTTTTTTTTTTTTTTGCGCTCCCTAGGAAACCGGATGCCCGGCTTGTGGGGAACGGGAAGGATCCCGCCGACCCCTCGGAGAGAAAGGCTGCGCTCTCTGGCGCACGACTGCGATCACCCATCCGTCCCCTTCTGCCCTCCTTCGGGGTAGGGAGTTGAAACGGGGAGGGAGGGAGGGAGGGAGGGGGGGCTTTTGCGGCTGGATGGGACCATGGATCGCTCTTTGGGGGGTTCATCCCAGCCATCCCTCCCTTCCCACTGAAATGTTCCCATTAGTTGGGTCATAGAAAGGTCTGGCAGGAAAACCAAGCAAGCTCAGAGAGCCCCAAGGAACCCCAGGCCTCCCTCGTCCTCCCTTCCTCCTCTTTCCCTTCCTCTTCTTCCTCTTCCTCTTCTTCGCCTTATCTCTACTTTCCCCTTCCTCTTCTTTTCCTTTCCTCTTCTCCTCCTTTCCCCTCCCTCTTCCTCTTCTCCTCTTCTGTGGGCCTTTCCCCCTGAGCCTGTCTTCCTTCCCCTCTCCTCTTAATCCTTTTCGTTTCCCATAATACTTCGTCCTCTTCCTTCTTCCTTTCCCCTCCTCTTCCTCTTCCTCTTCCGTTTCTCCTCTTCTTTCCCCCTCTTCCTCTTCTTTTCCCTCTCTTTGCTTTTCCTCCCCCTCTCTTCCTCTTTCCTCCTCTTCCCCCCTTTGCTTCCTCTTCGCTTCCCCTTTCCTGTCCTCTCTCTTCGCCTCTTCCTCCTCTTTCCCTTCCTCCCCTTCCTCTTCTTTTCTTTCCGCCCTCCCCTCCTGCTTCCTCTTCCTCCCTCTTTCCTTTCCTCTTCCCCTTCTTCCTTTTCTCTCCCTCCCTCCCCTTCTTTTTCCTCCTTTTCATTTTTCCGCCCTCCTCTTCCTTTCCTCTCCTCCTCTTACCTCTTCTCCTTCTCTGGGGTTCAAGGCCACATGGCATTCTGGCGCTTGGCCCCATTCTGAAAGTCCGAATGAGGGGCAGGTGGAAACGTCCTGGCCCTCCCACCTGCAAATTGACCCACCCACCATGGGCATTAAGCCCCGGTTTGGGCGGCAGACAGCCCCAGCCCACCAAGCGGGCCCCCCCGAATGGGCTTCAGCAGACCTCCTCTTACCTCCTCACTCCTCACCCCTCCCCCCCCCCTTCCAGGTGAGCGCGGGATGCTTTAAACCACCAGTCCAGCCCGCCGTGCCGTCAAGGTGCCAGAGACACTCTCTCTGCCCGCTCGTGGCCATGCCGCCCGGCCTTCCCTGGGGGAAGCTAATGGGGGCTGCACCTCATGCCCCCCCGGATATGGTGGATGCCTGCCCCTGCCAACGGGATGGTGGTCATCTCTGGAGTGCTTGGCGGGAAGCCAACCCTGCGGGCAATCAAGCAGGACCCTCTCAAGGAGGCCAGGAAGTACCCACTCAATCTTCCACCTGCTGCACAGTGAGAGTGCACGCCCGAATGATAAGCCAGAAAGGAGGGAGGGGTGGGGAGAAAAAAACGCTCGTCAGAAGGGTTGAAAAAACCTCCATAAAGGTGACAAAAAAAACCAGTCGTAAGCGTGAGAAAATAGTCTAGTGGGCTGAACGAATGGTCCGTAAAGGGTGGGCAAAAAATGTCCCTAAGGAGGGAAGGAATGGTGGTAGAAGTGAAAAAATCACCGGTCACAGTAGGTTGAAAAAACGGTTGTAGGAGTGAAACAAAACACGGGTCCATAAAAGGGTGAAAGAACAGTCCCTAAGACGGAAAAAAAAACGGTTGTGAGGGCGAAAAAACAGGGGTTTGTAAGGATGAAAAAAAAGACAGTACTAAGAGGGAACAACACGGTCGTAGGGTGAAAAAAGGGTCGTAGAAGGTTCAATAATGGTCATGGGGGTGAAAAAACGGTCATGAGGAGTAAAAAAACCTCTTTATGGTCATAAAGCACTTTTATGGTCATCTAAAAGGTTCGAAAAAAACGGAAGAAGTGGAAAAAATGGTACAGAGGAGGTGAAAAAATAAAAACGGTCATAGGAAGTGAAGAAATGGGTGTAAGGGTGCAAAAAACAGTCCTAAGAGGAAAAAAAAATAAAAACGGTCATAAGGGTGACAAAAAAATTGGTGTAGAGGTGTAAGATGGTCATGGGGTGAAAAAAATGGTCGTAGGAGTGTGAAAACCGGCATAGGGTTGGAAAAAACGGTAGTAGACAAGAAGCTGAAAATGGTCGTAAGGAGGTGAAAAAACGGCTGTAGGAGTGGAAAAAAAACGGCTCATAAGGAATGAAAATCCCCGAGTCGTAAAGAAGGTGTGAAAAAAAAACAGTCAGAGTGAAAAAAGCGTCGGTAGAAGTAAAATGGGTCCACAGGAGGTGAAAAAACGGTCGTAGGGGTGGAAAAACGGGTTGTAAAGGTGTGAAAAAACAGGTCCTAAGAGTGAAAATGGTGATAGGGTGACATGGTACATAGGGGTGAAAAAACGAACCGTATAGAAGTGAAAAAATAGTCAGAGGTAAGGGGGTGAAAAGGATCATAGAGTGAAAGAACAATGTTTGTAGGGAGAAAAATGGGTTGTAAGGGTGAAAGAATGGGTCATAAGAGTGAAAAAAAGGGTAGTAAAGTTGAAAAATGGTCCCTAGGGAGGTAAAAAAACACAGTCCGTAGGAGGGAAGAAGTGGTCAAACGGTGAAAAACAGGGGGTCGCTAAGTGTGCAAAAAAATGGTTGTAAGATGTGAAAAAAAATGTGGTTGTCGAAGTGAAAAAAATGGGTTACAGGGGGTGAGAACACAAAAACAAGTTCGCGGGAAAGTGAAAAAAAAAACCAGTCGTAAGAAATGAAAAAAAAAATGTCATGAGTGAAAAACAGGGGCTCGTAGGAAGTGGGAAAAAAAAAAAAGGTTCGTAAGGGTGAAAAAATGGGTCGTAAGGTAAACAAACAGCCGCCTCAGAGTGGAAAAAACGTCGTAGAAAGTTAGTGGAAAAAAAACGGTTGTAAAGGGGTTAAAAAATTGGGTCGTAAGGTGAATAAACATAAGAGTTGAAAAAAAAAAATGGGTTTGTAAGCGGTACAAATAAAAGCTCCAGAAGAGTTAAAACAAAAACACCAAAAAAAAACAAAAGCAACGGGCCCAAAAGGGTGAAAAAATGTCCGCATGGTAAGACACAAAAAAACACACGGGTCGTACGGGTGGGGTGGAAAAAAACAAAAGGTCGTACAGAGGGTTTGAAAAAAATAAATATGGGGGATCCGGCATCGAGGGAGTGACATAAAGGGCGAGGCAGGGTGGCCTCGTTGGAAGTAGTGACAACAGAGTATAGTTGGAAGGACGGTGAGAAAAACGTTATTCGTAAACGGGGGAAAGAACGAAACCGGGTCCTAAGTCGCTTTTTTTATTTAAGGGCTGTTGTTGAGCTTGTTGAACGACCGTTGTAAAAGTTCAGGAACTTACACACACCCCCCCACCGCAGGAGGAATCGTCCTACATCTTTGTGGGGGACCAAGAAGCCGAGCGGGAGGAATTCTTCGATGAGTT
>BHFT01048965.1:0-24719 GCA_004320025.1 Laticauda laticaudata
ATGGCAGATGAGATTCTGCTGAAATGTTGCTATAACTTTAAAAGCACTACAATGACGTGGGATAATACCTGAAGGAAGCTGAAGCTGCAGACACACATATATATATATACATATATCCCACAGTTACTTTTGAAGAATTACTTGAGAATTACCCCATATGAAGCGCTTTTGTTTCGTATTAGGAATTTTTCATATTTTTTATTGACTTGAATAATATATATATGCTTGTAATTTATACATACATATTTCTGTAGCAGTTTTCATTTTCCAGAATGCCCTGTCTAAAAATTTTTAACTCTCTTTCATCTTTAACTATTCTCTTTAACTAACTTTCATCATTTAACTACTCTCATCTCAGCAGTGAGACTAGATTATTAGCTCAGCCTGGCATGTATGGATTTTGACTGTGATATATTTTTTGGGGAGCCTGATTACATTCTAATAGGTTTTTTAAATCTTACCTTATCTGACCCGCGGTGGCACAGTGGTTAGAGTGCAGTATGCAGGCTATCTCTGCTGACTGTCAGCTGCCTGCAATGCAGTTCAAATCTCATCAGGCTTAAGGTTGACTCAGCCGTTTATCCTTTCAAGGTGGGTAAAATGAGGCATAGATGGAAGGAAACAAAAGCAATTCTAACAATGTCTGTGGAGATTCTCAGTCATCCAGGTCACGGTTGTCCCAAAGGTGCTGAAAAATCTGAACAAGCTTCTTGGATGAGAAGTGAAATGTTTTCCCCCAAAAAAACAAAAAACCCAACAACCCAGAATGTCCAGTTGCCTCTGGAAAAAGCACCTTTGGGACTCAGTTCTAACAGCATCTAAATATATGTGTTGAATCCCACCTTGATTACATGCAGTTAATTCCAGTTGTCTAAAAGACATTTCAAAAGAGTATTTTCTTTGCATCTATACAGAACAACTTTTGGCAGTGTTCTTCAACACTGTCAGTAAAAGCCTCTCAATTACAGCATATCCTTGTAACAAGTTTGAAGTAGAATATGCTAAGGATATTTAAACATGTGCCAAGCATATTAAGCCCACTGCCAATTTTAGGCCTCTGTTTGCAAGTCAGAGCCTGTTGTTATTCATAGATTGTATGACTGATTTCAGTTTTCATTCACTTCACTCTGTTTATATGGGGAAAAAAATCAGAGTAAATCAATATTGAATATGTAAAGAAATACTATTATGAAAGCAATTGCAGTTAAAAGGAAATTCATTTTAAGTTTTGAAATATATTCAGAAGGCAGTATGTTTCATAATGGTAGGCAAGCTTAACATTTCATTCTTTGTGGCAGAGACAAAACTTATTAAAACATTGAACAGAATATAGCATGTTTTGAAAGTATGCATATAGTCATCATTCTTCCCAATCTCGCTTTTTCACCTCTTCTCTTTCATTACTATTCCTCTATTCTCCTTCACTGCCTAACCATACATATATCAGCTTAGGAATATGCCTAAGATCCAAAGCAGGGGTGAGATTCTACCAGTTTGCACCTATTCGCTAGAACCGGTTGTTAATATACCAAGCAGTTCTGAGAACTGGTTGTTAGAAGAAATTACTGGCCTAATCCTGTGAGGAAGGCAGGAAGGAAACATTCTGGTGTTGCTTACNTTCCTTCCTTTGCTGGTACTTTGCTTGTGTGGAGTGACCATTCAAAGTTATAATGATACTGAAAAAAGGTGACATGACATTTTTCACACTTAATACTGTTGCAGCATCCCCACAGTCATGAGAGGCCAGGCGAGGAGATGTGTGCCTCGATGTGAGTGATATTGAATTGGCCATGCCCAGCAAATAACATGACCACCAAGCCATGCCCATCAATTAAGCCACGCCCACAGAACCAGTTGTTAAAAAATTTGAATCCCACCCCTGATCCAAAGTAAAAATATTCAGTTTCTTCATGCCTTATTAATAATGAAATCAATAAATAAAACTAATTCACCAAGAGATCACATCTAGAATTTGCAATGTTATAGTTCATGCAGCCTATATACATTTTTGATGAACAATATATTATGCTAACAGTACACTATATACTCATACTCATAAGCAGCATATTTTTATTAGCAATTGTTACATAATGTCATAATATAGAACTGTGTTGGTGCAGTGATTAGAATGCAATATTGTAGGCTAATTCTGCTGACTGTCAGCTGCCAACAGTTTGGCAGTTTGATTCTTACTGGCTCAAGGTTGACTCAGCCTTCCATCTTTCTGAGGTCAGTAAAATAAGTATCTAGATTATTGGGGTCCATATGGTTACTCTGTAAACTGCTTAGAGAGGGTTATAAAGTACTGTGGAGCAATATATAAAACTAAGTGCTATTGCTATAGAGATAATGCTGTTTATCTGCTAATCTATTTGTGTGGTAGATATGTATAAAAGATGGAACACTCAAAGCAGGGTATGAAGACAAAAACATTGTTCTGGAAATGCAGCCCATGGAGAAAGGCAGTTTCAAAGACTCCACTTAATGCTCACAAAAATAGATAGTTCCATTAACAAATGTACAAAAATAATATCCATGTAAATTGCATATCAGTGACACTCTGTTAGAAAACTAATAAGTTGAGACTGGCCAAGATTTAATGGAATAATCAAGCTGCATGAACAGTTACAAAAGCATATGGGTATAGTAATCCTTTGGAGATGTCAAATAGAATGAGGCACCCATGAATGGAAATCCTCCTGCCTAGATTCTTCTGGAACTCCAGCCAGCTAGACTTTGGGTTGGGGTAGATATGCAAGGTTCTATGCATGTGTGAATGGAATACTTAATTCAAAAAGGAGTTTGGTTTACTGGTGAAGGCATCAAGCTAGAAACCAGGAGATGTAAATTCTAGTCCTGCCTTAAGCCCATGTCACACTGCCCAACGGATGCAAAAAGGACACAGCGGATGAGCAAAATGTTCCATCCGTTGTTATTCCGTTGCTTATCCTCTCTCAAAAGGGGCAAAAAAATTTGCATAACTGGAGCGATAACACGGACGCGGGAGGACGCAGGGTGGATGCAAAGCAGATGCGGAACGGAAGTCCTAGCGGATGGAAGCGGTGAGAGCGGATGCACATCCACTAGGGTTCGGGGGCCACAGCAAAGCAGACACAGAATGGATACAGCGGATGCAGAGTGGACGCAGAGCAGATGAAGCGGATGCACAGCAGATGCCCAGCGGTAAGCCTAATGGATGCCTGGCGTTAATTGCGCCATCCGGGGGAGGATGCATTGCGTCAGCCCCCGCGGATATAACGGAAGCAGCTCGGAAAGCAGGTCACCATTCAGAGAAAGACCTGCTCTCGGACGGATTGGCTGCCTTGCCTTGCCCTGCCTGCATTGTCTGCCTGCAAGCCTTGCTGCAAGCCTTGCTGCCAGCCTGTTCCTGCCAGCCCTCCTGCCAGCCTTGCTGTCTGCCTGCCTGCCAGCCTTGGTGCCAGCTCTCCTGCCAGCCTTGGTTCCTGCACCTCCCTGCCAGCCAGCAACCCACAACCATGCGGAAGCATAGCAAGCCTCAGACCATCTGCTGCCAGCCCTGGCAAGAGGGACAGGGCTACCATCCCGCCCCTGGCCCTTACTCTGGTTCTCCTGGGGCTTCTGCAGCACGGGCTCGCTCTTCTGGGGCTGCGTGCTTCTGCTGCTTCTGCTTCTGGAGGAGCTGATGATAAGCACTCCACACCCAGCCACCTCCACAGCACAACTCTTTATTAAAACGCCCTGTTCATTGTAGGCCAACCAAACATACATGGCCCAATCTCATCCGTGTGATGAGACAGGCTGAAGGAAGGCATCCATTAAGCATCTACCATCCTGTCTTGCCACCCCACTGCTCCAGCTGGGGAGTTGCACTAGTGTCAGGAGGTTGCGCTGCTTCTTTGCTTCACGTGAGGCTCTGTTGGGGCCCTTGCACAATCCTCAGTGTCGATTAGGTTTTGCCCTTGCCTCCATTCCCCAGGCTCCATGTCCCCATTGCCCTTTTTTTGGCTGGTCCAAAACAAGCTGTCTTCAAGACTGGGTAGCGGGTGTCGCTCGAATTGTGCAGGGATGCAGCAAGCATTCCACCGATCCTCCCACGGTTGTTGGGCTGATGCTGCATTGGGGGTGGAGAAGTATCTGGAACCGTGCTTGCCAGGATGCCAAAAGCGTTCTCTACACCTGCTTTGCCCTGGACAGCCTGTAGTCTGAAGATCCCTCTCTTCCAGGGTGAATAAGAGTCTGGAAGTGTAGGGATTCATGAGGTAGGTTGTGAGGGAGAGAGGCGTCATCCCCCCACGATGAATGTAGGGCACAGTCTTGCTTGCGTTGCGGGCAGCGGTCTGGATCTGGGAAGACCACACCATGAGGTTGCCTTCCTAGCTCCTCCTTGTAGGTGATGGCGGTTGTATAACCTGGGCATCTGAATGATGAGCCGTTGCCTGAAAGCATCAATGTACATGACACTTGTAGTCTGCATCGACCATTGGCGAAGAGGATGATGCTGAAGAAGGCCTTGTAATTGAATAAGTGGACCCACTTGGCTGGAGCTTTGCAGATACCAACGTGCTTGCCATCTCTGGCTCCAACGGTGTGGAGGGAAGCTTCACTTCTCTGATACACTAGCTATGCAACTTTCCTTCAGCTTCTTCAGTGTGGAGAGGGGCACTGAGGAGCTCTCCTTGTATTCTTCGATGATGGCCTGCGACCATTCTTCTGACCATAGTGCTAGATGGTGTTGGATGGTGGCACCCTCCACACGTAACCAGCATGCTGCTGATAGGTGGTCCCTGAGCCCAGGTTTGGGCAGACATCAAGTGCTCACTTGAAGCCCAGGTTCCATAGGCCTGGGCCCGGAAGTGTCTGTGTTCTGCTGGTCAACCGTGGGTGGGTTCCCCAAGCTACGCTGCGCACAAGTTCATCAAACATGGCTGGAGGCTCCTCATGAGTTCTGGAAGCACCTGAGTGTCTT
Source organism: Laticauda laticaudata (assembly GCA_004320025.1). Classification (NCBI taxonomy): domain Eukaryota; kingdom Metazoa; phylum Chordata; class Lepidosauria; order Squamata; family Elapidae; genus Laticauda; species Laticauda laticaudata. The sequence continues at coordinate 4,949 of BHFT01048965.1, forward strand.
TCGTTCCTCAACTCAACCATCAAGCTTTGTTGTGACAGTCCGTCCTCTGCATCTTCTGGTGAACCATCATTTGGGACCCAGACTTTTTTGGTGTGCTCCTTTTCTTCCGCTATGTAGAAGTTCACAGCAGCCTGTTAGATGGCTTCGCACTGTTGCAGAAGCATGGTGGCTGCGAAAGGACTTGTTATCGAATTCCATCGGTGGACATGACTGGATGCTAGTGGAAGAGGAAGAGCCCAGTATGAAGGCTGCAGCAGGTCTGCACCGCTGGGCTGCTGTTCTGAAGTGAGATGCAGGATGACGTTGCTCCCCTTTATAGGAAATATAAGGTTTCCGCTAGGTCAATCTCTAAGACATCCTTAATATCTGAGATACGGTCCCCTCTGCGGACAGTTTTTCCAATTTTAAATGCTTTGTTTCCATCTCGCATCCGTTAATGCTAACTGTTTTCTGCATCTGTTTCCGCGTCTGTTCCGACTTCTCCCTGTGTCTGAAGCGGGATGCGAGATTGCGCGGAGCGGAACGGTATGCCTAGCGAGATATTAGTGGATGCCGGTAACAGATGCAGATACGGATGCCGTAGCGGATGCGTAGAGCGAATGCAGAATGGGACGACGGAGTACATTTTTCTCGCGCAAAAGTTTTGGGGCAACCCAAAACTTTTGGACGGATTGAAACGTCAATAAATGGAGCTGGACGGATTAGAGAGCGAAGCAAAACGGAGGAGCTGAGTACCATCACGTTTTCGAACGGATGGCAAGCTTTTTTGTCCATTTTACATCCTCTTTGCATCCGTTGGTTCAGTGTGACATGGGCTTTAGGCATGAAAGGTGTTGCCTAGCATGTGCCACAAATGGCTTCAGGGAACCAGAAGTAAAAGCTGAGTGCCAAGTGGGATCAAATGTAGGTGAACTGCCTGAAAAGACTGTGACTTGTTCTCCTGCTAAAGGTGCTATATCTCCCTGACAACCCATGCACCCTGTATAACTAGGATTTGTTGCAAATTTCATATGTGATTCCTTCTTTTCTCTGCTATCATCTCAGCGAACTCTTTCAACATTGTTTTTAAACAATTCATTCTGTATACACCAGGAGAGAAAGCTTTCCATAACCTTTCAAATTTTAAATAACATTTTTGGGGTGTCTCAATCTATACAAATTGATTTTAAAGTTTTTTGTTTAAAAAAACTTTTATTATTAGACCCCATATAGTAGCTCTCATGGTTTTTTACAAGTTATAAAGTAATCAGTCTTTATAATTAGATACATTTAAATATTCTGCTTACACTATTATGACTGGAATATAAATAATCTTGCCCTCAAATTCTCTTCTGAAAAAAATCACAAAATTTGTATGACACACCCATTTAATTTGCCTGTTGCATTATTTGCCTACTGAATGAATAAAACATGAAGCTTTTTTCATACAGGTGGTCCTTCGTATTTAGAACATGTTAAGTGCCTTGAATACATTATCTGAAGTTTTTCCAGATCTGGATGAACTAGTGTTGAAGTGAGGAAAAAGAAAAGAAAACAGAAAACAAAGGATGAAGGATGAATATTCTTGCTGCAGCCATTGTCAAATGCAATTATATAAATTACAAATTAATTAATTATAATGATATTTGATAATGTTAACTGATTTTTATGATTTGTTTTTTACAAATAATTCCTCTTATGATTGATTTATGTCACAATGGAGTGGTGGTCATCATTTTTCAAAAATTGGGAATGTATTGATTTTTCTCTTTCCCCTCTCCCTTTGAGACAGTCTATATGATACCTACATAAAGAAGAGAAAGGAGCAGTCAAGAAAAAAACATATGACCCAAGTCAATTGTGTATTATAGCTAATGAAGCCAAGTTTTCATATTATATACTGTAACTAATGAGACATAAGGTTGAAGATTCTCTATTAGGATTGTCAGTTATGGAAGATTCAGGTGGATAATAAGCTTTGAATGAAAAAAAAAGAGATATAATGAACATAATTAATAATATGTAGTAATAGCTTAGGTGATTCTTAGTATATTTATTCATAAATATATTATGGAACCTTGTATTGAACCATATGCCTACAAAGATCAAAACTGTGCAAATCATGATATTTCTTGTGCCATGGAAGCAAATGTTGGAATTTAAGGAAACCAGGTAGGAAGAGTACTGATGACTTTGAACTTTGATGGTAGATAAAACTCCTAAGAATACTCTAGACAGCCAAGAACACAAACAAATAGATAATTATACAAATCAACTCAGATTCTTACTGAAACCATAAATAACCACACATTATGCAAAAATCCAGATCTTTGAAAAAGGCCCTAATGCTAGGAAAATTGGAAGGAAAAAGAAGAGGATTACGAGCAGGGAAGTGGACGGTGATTTGTCAAAAACAAATGGATGGCATATCTTCTATCTGTCATCTCTCTATCATCTATCATTTATCTGCCTGTCTATCTATCTATCTATCTATCTATCTATCTATCTATCTATCTATCTATCTATCTATCTATCTATCTATCTATNAAATCATCCAATTATTGAGGACCCAGTCCTTTAATCATGCTTCTTTCTAAATCATGTATATTTTCAATGATCTGAAAAGCAAAAAAAAAAAAAAATTACTTGGCCTCTATCTTGCTTACCATAAAAACAAACTGTACTTCTTCATTCTTTCTCATTGTCACTCTTGTGTAGACTCAGCTAGAACTCTACTAGACATCTTCCCAATCATACTTTATAGCAATCTTGCTGCTTTTCTCCTTTGTTTAGGCAACAATCATGCTATTCTTTCAGTTGTCATGCAATTTTCACACACACACACACACACACACACACACACACACACACACACACACGAAACAAGTCTTTAAGCAGGTCTGTAAAGGCCCGGTCCCACTGCACTAACGGATGCAAAGAGGATATAAAATTTTTAAAAAAGCTTGCCATCTGTTGGAAAACGCTATGCATCCATTGTGTACTCACTGCATATGTGTTTCATACGGTCTATTCCGTCAAGCATCCATCCACTGCGATTTCATCCACGCAAGAAGTTTGAGCTGCACAAAACTTTGTGAACAGATGAACTTTCCGCCGTGTACGATGTATATCCGCGACATATACAGGCAACAAACGTTCCTATGTCCGTTATCATCTGTTAACATCTGCTGTATCCTCTCTGCATCCTCTGCCCATCCCCTCAACTCACATCTGCTGCAGCTGAAAAATGGAAAGAGGGAAAAAACAAAAGGTACACGGAACGTTGATACAGCATTAGTTGCACAGAAATAGAAAGGATGTAAGCGTAAGCATTCGTATATAAAGTATTAAAAACGGACAAAACCATTTGTATCTGGGATGTAATCTTGTATATTTTAGGATGTCTGGAGTATGTCTAGGTATGTAGAAGGCCCCATAGCAGACAACCGATATTTTCTATAAAAAGGAGGAGAAAATCATCTGGATCGCTGGATGGTGGGACCATACAGCCCCACTATGGTTTGCACTGGAGGTTTATCTATCCCACAACTATCCTTATCTATTCCACAAGCATGCAAAGGCTGAACCATTTTTTTCAAAGTTTTCACCAACACCTTTATAAGTAATCAAATGAACCAAGTAAACTAAGTGTCTTAAGCAAAGATAACCCTTTATTAACTTTTCTTAGGTAAACTTTATGACTGTATTAAATAAGCAAAATGACCAAGTAAAGTGTCTTAAGGCAAAAAAACTTAACAAGTAAACAACTCAGTCTCTGACACTATTCTCAGTCACTCTGAGTCATGTCCATGGTCTCAGCTGTTAAGCCGGGCAGGGATTGTGGAGGTGGCTGTGGCTTGAGTGCTGGTCTGAGGCGCCAATTGGGGTGCTTGGCCCGAGGGTACAACAAGTGGTGGTGTGTTCAGGAAGCTATCCAAGAGCTGATTCAGTCCCGTGAGGTTGAGAGGCCCTTCATCAAGGACTTGAGATGTCAGGCCCAATACTGATGACAGATTGTCCATTGACAGGCTTGGCTGTGGGGTGGAGGAAGGATTGGGAGGAGTGTTAGTGGGGCTGTCTGGCTGCAGTTGGGTGAGGACTGGGTGTCTGTGGTGTCCGATGAACCTGCCCTGGAGTGGGAAGTTCTGCTTCTGCTGTGGGAAGTCCTGGTAGTCCGTAGCCTTGGTTGGTGGGGGCTGTTGAAAGCTGTGGAAGGTTGTGACATCGCCTGGGGTGACGGCAGACCTGGATTGGGTAGGAGGCAGCTTCAGCTGGGCCTTGAGGGTTGTGCAGAAGTACTGTGATCTTCTGCTTCATCACCTGGTACTGGGCCTCGGGCAGGTCCCTCAGGGTCTGGCTCACGTCAGGGTGAAGGGCTTCTGGTCCAAGGTTGGTATGTTGCAGTGGACCAGCTGAGAGAGTTCTGTGCTGGTCTTCATTGTGTCCCTGATCTCCAACAGCACCACTGTGGTCCTGGGCCTCCAGTCTGCCTCTCTGCCTGCATCCTCTGGAGCTGGGGGTGGGTGTGGTGGGCCTCTGGTGGCTGCTGCTTCTTCCTCCATTTGTGACAGCATGGTGTCATCCTCTCACGGGACCTCCAAGTCTGCTGGCATGGGGAGTGCAGCTGTCGGGGGGGTGTGTCTCTGCTGTGGGCCCTCTGAAGACATCTGCCTGGACAGGGTAGCTGGCTTCTGGCTGGAAGAGGACTGGCTGTCTGTGGGCTGTCTGAGTGGGAGGGGTCTCAGAGGGGCTCTCCTCAGTGGCAGATCTTCACCCTCTCAGGAAACTGCACTTGGCCATGATCTACATCTCCCGATCAGTGAGCTTGACAGGGCCTTCAGGGGCTTTAGCAGCAGGGCCTTCAGGGGGCTTGAAGCAGCAGGACCTTCAGCAGTAGAGGCTTTGAGAGCCTTGGGGCTGGTCCACCACAGGCAGCAGCAGCAGCTTCAGAGTGATGCCAGGGGATGTATGCTGGTTCTGGCCTTCTTCACCTTGCCAGGGCTTGAACGAGTAGGCATGGGCTTCCTCTCTTCTGCTGACTGATGAACAATGGTGTTCCCTGCAAGATGTATATGGCAGCACGTCTTTCCCCTGTATGCTGACTGCTTGCGTGCTGCATCTTTTATGTCCATGGAGCTCATGCAATTCACACTCCCCGCATGCTCAGTGAACGCTTTGCATCCCATATACATCAGCGTGGCATCCCCTTTGTTTCCTATAGGCGTCCGTGATGCATCCACTTCATCCGCTATGCATCCGCCCCTTCCGCTATGCGTCCACTTCGAAATTCTCCCCGGAACCCCTTCGGATGTGTCATCCGCTTCCATCCGCTTTCATCCGCTGAGCTTCCAATGAACATCCGTTTAACATCCCCGTCCATTCTTTTCCGTTCTTTTCCGTTCTGTTTATGCAAATTTTTACCACTTTTGGGAGCAGATGAGAACGGATGGAGCCACCCCTGAAATTTTGCTCGTCCGCTGTGTCCTTTATGCATATGTTTTGCATCCATCGACCAGTGGGACCGGGCCTTAAGCAAACTGCAGCCAAATTTTAACACTTCTTCCATTATATCTATATAATTTTTAATCCTAAATTATTTGGTTTTTAATGTGTTATTATATTCATTAAATTGTATGCTGCTGAGAGCCTCTTTTTGAAGGAAACAGGTGGTTAACAAATTTGATATATAAATATATAAGTATAATCTATGCTTGCAATATTTCCAGTTTACAACACTTTCACAGAATTAAACATTTTTTGTATTTTTTATTAATAGAACACCAAGTTTGTACTTTATAGCATAATTCTTTTAACTTCCAAGCAAGATCCATATTATTTTCCTTGCATCTACATTCTTTTCATTTTATTGGATGATTAATGTATCTTTTCATAGAGTTTCATCACACTTTTTCTTCTTGGATTTATGGTGTCCATACCAGCAGTCCAAAATGGTCCTAGTATTCCTTTCATACCATTATTTATACCATATAATTTAATCAATTTAATCAATTTTATTTTGAATTCTAACAAATCTCATGGTTGATCCTTGTTTATTCCTCTGCAACATTTATTTTCATCAAAATCACCCTATTTTCAGTTTAATTATTCCTCACTGTTTAAATTTTTATTTCTAACTATTATTTTCTTTTTCCATATATTATGCAGTATTTTTTCTTATCCTATTTTTGCACAATAAAAAGTTCTTTTTAATGCTTTCTAATTAGTAGATAGTGTTACAGAGTTCTATGGTATTCTGTTAAATAATTATTTAGCTGTTATTCAAAACAGTACCCACATTCTCTTTTCTTAAGTCACCATTCCATTCTTTCTTTTGGGTAATTAATCTACTTTTTCAAACAGGACTCATACTTTCTCTTCCCATTTTCTCTTTTGTTTCTTTAGAACTATTCTTTTAATAGTTGTATTACTGAAAAATTAATTTGTTTTGCACTGCTTTCAATCAATAATAAATATAGTAATGCAGTTTTCTTCTAAACCTAATAAAAATTAATTCTAAGGAAAATAAAGGATCTCTTATAAATATAGTTTCTAGAACTATGCGATAATTGTTAAAAAATGAAGTATTGGAAACCTTACAGATCAGTCCTAAAATCTTGCTTGAACACACTTATTGTCCTACTTATTGCCCTACTGCCAAGTTGCCATTTCCTTCTTGGGCTCCTGCTCCCATTTTTTTAACTTGAAAGAACATCTGGTTACAGGATAATTGTAGATAGTATTCAGGCTCATTATATTCAAAAGTGAATCATGCGATTGGTATAATCCACTTTGACAATGTACCACTATTTATTCTATAGTTTCAGCCAAGCCCAAGAATTACCCTCAGAATTATCAAGAAAACTTTTAGATTTAATGGAAGTAATATAGAAAAACAACAATAATAAAGCATTGCAATGCATACTAAATGTTCAATTGTTCTGTAATTTTACTAATATAAATGAAAAACTGCATCTATAGGTATTGATATATGCAGGATCCTCTTAATAGTTAATTGGGTCTGTGATTTATCAAATGAGAAAGCATAATTCTTGAAGCAGAAAAAATTTGATGCATTAACCTATTGGATATTTATAAAGGTGACTTTCTTTTTCTTTTTTCATATAAAAGAAAAAAGAAAGAGAAAGCCACCTTTATATGCTTTAAAATTAAAATGATCACACTGTAAGTTAATATAATTAACATTTAGGGCAATTATGAAAACAATGATTCATACAATGTTATTTAGTAATTTATATGAATAGAATAGAACTGAACAGAATAAAATAGAACAGAATGGAAATTGAATTCGTTTTTGAATAAAACTGGCCAAGTGTGATTTTATAATCTTATATTTTTAATGTCTAGGGGAAAAGTGATAAATGTCATACAGATCCTGAAAAAACAGTTTCCATTTCAAGTATGAATCATTTCTACAAAAACAATTTTCTACAAAATCATAATACAAAATTATATCTGTGTTGTGGTAATACAGAGACCAATTTACACAGTGAAATATTCATACTTAGAAAAGTGTAACTGTTGAAAGTCACCAGCACATGTATTTTAGAATGGTAATCACAACTCTTTCATCACATTTTTATATACTATTTCACTTGCAATTATCATCGTTATCAAGTAGATACATGCCTTTAAGTTCAAGTTCAAACATGGTTTACTTTCCCCATATCATTATAGTTGTGCTTTTAAAGTTGTAGCAACGTTTCAGCAGAATCTCATCTGCCATCATCAGGCTTGTGTATTGGTTCCATCTGTGTGTTCAGGCTTCACAAGAGACTAACCCAATACACAAGGCCTGATGATGGCAGATGAGATTCTGCTGAAAGCGTTGCTACAACCTTAAAAGCACAACTATAATGATGTGGGAAAAATACCCAAGAAAGCTGAATACTATACATATAAATACCCACAAAAACTTAGAAAGAAACACACACACACACACACACACACACACACATATATATATATATGTGTGTGTGTGTGTGTGTGTGTGCTGTTCCAGCTTCCTTCGGGTATTATGTCCCAGCGTCACTTGTAGAGCTTTTAAAGTTGTAGCAACGTTTCAGCAGAATCTCATCTGTCCATCATCAGGCTTCTGTATACAGATGAGATTCTGCTGAAACGGCTAGTGAGATTCGCTGCTGAACGTTGCAACAGACTTTAAAAGCACTACAATGACATGGGATAATACCCGAAGGGAAGCTGAACAGCACACATGTAAGTACCCACGAAAGCTTAAAAACACACCACACACACACACACACACGGCAACACACACACACACACACACATACACACATATATATATATATATATAATATATATAGTATATATACTATATATATATATATATATATATATATATATATATTTATGTTTTTCTGAGGTTTTCGCGAGTATTTGGTATGTGGATCTCTGGTTATTCGGTTTTTCTCCCGCGTAGAATTGGAAGTATCTAGGCAACGTTTCGATGAAAGTCTCATTCATCATCTTCAGGCTTGTTTCTTCAGCTCTGTTGCTTCTCCAGAGTGCTTTCTGAGAAGCACAGAGCTGAAGAAACAAGCCTGAAGATGATGAATGAGACTTCAATCGAACGTTGCCTAGATTACTTCAATTCTAGCGCGGGAGAAAACCCGAATAACCAGAGATCATATATATGATAATATATATATATTTATATATATATATATATATATATATATATATATAATAATATATTTGTTTTTTTAAGCTCTCGCGGGTACTTACATTTGTGCTGTTTAGGCTTCCTTCGGGTATTATCCCACGTCATTGTAGTACTGTTAAAGTTTAGCAACGTTTCAGCAGAATCTCATCTGCCATCATCAGGCTTCTGTATGATGTGTGTCTCACAGTTCCTGGTTTCAAATTTGAGGCTGGTCCATTCTGATTGGCTATGAGCTGGGTCTGTGTTCATTGGACTTGGAGTTTGATTGATTGGTGTTTCTGGTTTTCTTCTGTCTGTTTTGTGGCTTTGATTGGCTGCGAACCCTCTGTTCTTTTGTTTTGGAGGCTTTCAGTGCAGCTTGGCTCCCTGTGAAAGGACAGCTGCTATTCATTTAGCAAGCTGCTTCTCATAAGCAAGCTGGGTTTCACCCTGGGTTCCTGGTGGGGGGGTGGGTGTTTGAGTTGGAGCTATCAGAGGGAGTCTGTTTTGTGCCGCAGGTGTTTGCCTGGCTTTGCGGTGTGGAGATTTTCTATTTGAGAGTGCAGGCTTCCAATGATTGACAGTCTGGTGGAATTCATCCTCTTCTATTCATGCTTTTCAGGTCTTTTTTCAATGCTCTATGGCTTCTCTGATGATTCTGTGGTTGGGGTTTTTCTATAGTGGCTTAGGGTTTTGGTGCCATTAGAAGTTGATGTTGTGACTTGTGGTTTTCATGTGTTGGACTAGTGGAGGAGGGTGTGTTTCAGCTTTTTTACTGCATTTTTGTGTTCATTCTAGGTGGGTACTTATTCTTCTATTGGTCTGTCCAATGTATGTGGCCGGGCATGATGTACAGGGAATTTCGTATATGCCTTGGTTTTCCACGGTCAATTTTGTCTTTGGGGTTCCTCAGGATGGGCTGCTATTTTTTTGTCTGTTTTGAAGGTGGTCTTTGATGTGATGCCTGTGTGTAGTATCTTACTGATTTTATTCTGTTGTACATCTTATGTAGGCAAGACAGCTGTTCCATAGGTCTGTTGGTCTTCTTAGGTCTCTGTTATGTCTTGGTGTGCTTTTGTGGATCAGGTCGGTGATTTTGTTTTTGTGGAAGCCGTTGGCTGTCAAATACTGTCAGTCAGGGTGCATAGTTCAGTCTTTATTATGTGTCTTATCTGCCAGGCGTTTGGTTCTGGTAAATTAGTGTTTTCGCCATGGAATTTATTCTGTGTGGTGGTGGTGGATTGGGCATTGAGGTAGCGGTTGGTGTGTGTTTTCTTTTGGTATATGGTGTGTCCCAGTGTGCCATCTGTTCTTTTTGTAGATTAGTACATCTAGGAATGGTAGTTGGTTTGTTTATTTCCGTTTCCATGGTGAACTTGATTTTGGGGTGTGTGTTGTTTTAGGTGTGTTAGGAAATTGTTTAGGTTTTCTTTTCCATGGTGGCTAAAATCACAAATGTGTCATCGATGTATCTCAGCCATAGTTTGGGTTTGTGGGTGGCATTAGCCAGGGCTCTGGATTTCAAATTCTTTCATGAACAGGTTTGCAATGACGGTGACAGTGGTGATCCCATAGGGGCTCCTTCAATTTGCTTGTATCTTTGTCCCTTTGTATATGAATATATGTATTGGTTAGGCAGTGTTCTGTTAGTTCGCATGAGGTCTTTAGCTGGGTTGGTATTTATTTTTGATGATTTCAAGAGTTTCTTTTATTGGGACTTGAGTGAATAGTGAAACCACGTCGAACTTACAAAGCAGATCTTCTTGTTCCACGTGTAGATCTTTGATCATTCTAAGAAGTGGTATGAGTTTTGTCCATATGAAGCTGTGATTTTCAGCATGGGAGCTGTAGTTGTTTTGCTAAGTATTTAGCTAGGTTTATCGTAATGGTGCTCACTATGGAGCTGACTATGGGCTCTGAGAGGTAATGCTCTTCTTTGTGTATTTTTTGGGAGGCCGTATAACTTTGGGGCATCTAGAAGATTTTTCTCTTGGGATGATCGTCTGTTGGATTTCTTTGCTTATCGTGGCTGGTTATAACTTTTCTTCTTGGTTAATTTTTCCAGATATGTGGTTGGGTCCTGTGTTTATAGGTTTGTATGTGGAGTCTTGGAGTAGGTCTGTCAATTTTGTTTCATAGTCTTTTTCTGTCCATTACTAGCCTGTGGCACTTTTCCTTTGTCTGCTGGGAGTATTTTTACTGCGTATCATTTTTCAGGGTTTGTAACGCTCTTGAATTCATCTTTTTGTAAATATTTTTTGGTGGTTTCGTTGTGCATAAGATGTGAGTAACCTGGTGTCTTATCTGTCAGCTTCATCTGTATTTATTTGGTTAGGCTGGATTCTACTGGCAGATTTGATGGATTTCTGTTGGGATTTTTTGGGTGCTATGGCATAATTGAATCCTTTGGATAGGACATCTGTTTCTGTTTTGTTGAGTTTCTTTGTTGAAACGTTGTATACTAATTGTTTTCAGGTGTTTTGTGGGTTATTGGGAATTTTCTTGTCATTTTTCCTAATTTTTTTAGTTTTTTTGAAAGTTTGTCATTTTTGTAAGTGCTTTCATTTCAGCTCTCCAAGTTGTAATTTTGTTTTATCTCTTTCCAAAGTAGAGGGTGGATTTTGCTGCTTAATTCCAGGGGTGTGGCTAGCAATCTTTGTTTAACTGATCTAATTGGAATCTTTACTGTGAATTTCATTTTGAGTATAGCCATTCTGTTCTTTTCCAGGATCGTTTGGTAGCTGCTGTGTTCTTATGAAATGTTAATTTGAAGCAGGTTGGTGTTACATTGTTGTCTCTGCAGCTGCATAGGAACTTTTAGGTCACATAGTATTCCTGCTCTTTAAACTTCCACTTCTCTATAGCTTTTGATCTGGCTGTTTATTTCCTCCCCTGTAGAGGTCAGATATTTGTTTTTTTCAGCTTTTCGCGGGTACTTACATGTTGGTGCTGTTTAGCTTCCTTTCGGGTTTATCCCACGTCATTGTAGTTTCTGTTAAAGTTGTAGGCAATGTTTCAGCAGAATCTCATCTGCCATCCATCAGGTTTCTGTATGGATGTGTGTCTCACAGTTGCTGGTTTTTCAATTGAGACTGGTCATTCTGACTTGGCTATGAGGCCTGGGTCTGTGTTCATTGGACCTTGGAGTTTGATGATTGGTGTTTTGGTTTCTTCTGTCTGTTTTGTGGCTTTGACTTGGCTGGCACCCTCTGTTCTTGTGTTGGAGGCTTTCAGTGCAGCTTGCCTCCCTGTGAGAAGGACAGAAGAAACAGAACACCAATCAATCAACTCCCAAGTCCAATGAACACGACCCAGGCTCTAGCCAATCAGAATGGACAGCCTCAAATTTGAAACCAGGAACTGTGAGACAGCACATCCATACTAGAAGCCTGATGATGGCAGATGAGATTCTGCTGAAACGTTGCTACAACTTTAAGCAGAACTAATGACGTGGGATAATACCCGAAGGAAGCTAAACAGCACACATCGTAAGTTACCCGCGAAAGCTTGAAAAGGCAAATATATATATTAATATTATTATATTATAATATATATATATATTATATATATATATATATATTATATATATATATATGCTGTTTATGCTTTCCTTCGGTATTATCCTCACGTCATTGTAGTTCTGTTAAAGTTGTAGCTCACTGTAGTTCTTTTAAAGTTTTTATTTTTCACAAACATTTATATTATAATCAGACATATTTTCATCAAATTTATATATATATATATATATATATATATATAATATATTTGTTTTTTAAGTTTCGCGGGTACTTACATGTGTGCTGTTTAGCTTCCTTCGTGTATTATCCCACGTCATTGTAGTCTGTTAAAGTTGTAGCAACGTTTCAGCAGAATCTCATCTGCCATCATCAGGCTTCTGTATGGAAGTGTGTCTCATAGCAGTTCCTCCTGTTTTCAGATTTGAGGCTGGTCTATTCTGATTGGCTATTAACCGTGGGTCTGTGTTATTGGACTTGGAGTTTGATTGATTTGGTGTTTCTGGTTTCTTTCTGTCTGTTTTGTGGCTTTGATTGGCTGGCAGCACTCTGTTCTTTTGTGGTTTGGAGGCTTGTCAATGCAGCTTGGCTTCGTGTGAGCAGGGAGGGCTGCTATTCATCAGCAAGCTGGTGGGGGGGGTGTTTGAGTTGGAGGCATCAGAGGGAGTCTTTCTGTGCTCAGGTGTTTGTCTGTTTTGTGGCGTGGAGATCTTTCTATTGAGAGTGCAGGTTCCAAATGATTGACAGTCTGCTGAGATCATCTCTTCTCCTATTTCTATGCTGTCAGGATCTTTTTTCAAATCCCTGCTATGCGCTTCTCTGATGATTCTGTGGGCTGGGGTTTTTTCTAATAGTGGCTAGGTTTTAGTGCCCTTTGATAGATCTGATGTTGGTTGACCTGTGGTTTTCAATGTGTTGACCTAGTGAGTGAGGTGTGTTCCCGCTTTTTTACTGATAATTTTGTGTTCATACTAGGCGGGTACTTTATTCTATCTACTTGGAAACAGCTGTCTTGCCCTTACATAAGAGGTACTCAAACAATGCAGTAAGATACTAACAACAGGCATCACATTAAGACTGCTTCGAACAGACAAAAAAAATAGCAGCCATCCCTTAGAAACACCAAACACAAAAATTGACCCTGGAAACAAAGGCATATACGAAGTTCCTGTGCAATCATGCGCCGGCACAATACTATCGGACAGACCAAAGGATAGATCAAAAGAAAACAGCACACCAACCGCGTACCCACCACGCCCAATCCCCCAAGCACACCACCCAGCACAGATAAATTACGCGTGGCGAAAAACTACATTACCAGAACGGACGAAAGCCCCTGGCAATAAGACACATATAACGACTGAACTATGGCACCTCTGACTAAGTATTCGACAAGCCCAATGGCTTCCAAAAAAACAAAATCACCACACTTGACTGCACAAAACACAGCCAAGACATAACAGAGACCTTACGAAGACCAACAGATCACATCTGATACAGCTGTCTTGCCTAATAAGGGTACTACGGAGAGTAAAATCAGTAAGAATACTACTACCAGGCATCACATCAAGACTGCCTTCAAAACAGACACAAAAAATAGCAGCCTATCCTGAGTAACCCGAAAGGCAAGAATTGACGCTGGAAAACCAAGGCATATATCGAAGTTCGCCCTGTACATCCATCCGGCGCCACCACAATACATTGACAGACAATAGAAGAATAAGTACCGCCTAGATGAACACAAAAATGCAGTAAAAAGCTGGAACAGCACCTCCACTAGATCCCAAACCATAAAACCACAGGTCACACCAACACCTTCAATGGCACTGAAACCATAGCACTTAAGAAAGACCCAGCCACAGATCAGTCAGAGAAAGCCTCCACGAGATTGAAAAAAGACCTGCATGCATGAATACGAAAGATGACATTCCCAAGCACGACTGTCAACTCATTTTGGAAGACCGTGCACTCTTCATAATAGAAAGATCTCCACACCACAGGCCGGCAACACCTGGGCACAAAACAGACTCCCTCTGATAGCTCAACTCAAACCGGCCCCCCACCGGCCGACCAGGTGGAAACCCAGCTTGCTAATGAATAGCAGCTTGCTGATGAAAATAGCAAGCCGTCCTTGTCACATGACGCTGCAGAATTAGCGGAGCCAAAGCTGCATTGAAGCCTCCAACACAAGAACCAGAGTTGTTGCCAGCCCATTTTTTCCAAAAAGCCACAAAACAGACAGAACGACCAGAAGACACCAATCATCAAACTTCAAGTCCAATGAACACAGACCCAGGCTAATAGCCAAATCAGAATGGAACCAGCCTCAAATTTGAACCAGGAACTGTGAGACACACTTGCCATACAGAAGCCTGATGATTGGCAGATGAGATTCTGCTGAAACGTTGCTACAACTTTAACAGAACTACAATTGACGTTGGATAATACACGAAGGAAGCTAACAGCACACATGTAAGTACCCGCGAGAACTTAAAAAAACAAATATATATATTATATTATTACATATATATATATTTATGACTCATGCTTATATAGTATATATAATATATATATATATATATATATAAATTTTGATGAAATTGTCTGATTATAGAATATAAATGTTTTGTGAAAAATAAAAAAATATAATAAAAGGAACTGAAATTGAAAAAGAAAGAAAAGGATGAAAACGATGTGTGCAGCCTCCCAGAAACTTACCATAGTATGGTATAATTGACTCAGTAGGACTTACTTCTAAGGAACAAAGTCCATGGCATTAACATTGTTGTAATCCCTACACTAACCTTGATAACGACCAGATGTGCTTAATATTTCACAATTCCCCTATAATTTTTTTGCCAGAGGAAATTCTTCCCTGGTAGAAATAGGCTATGGCAGGAACATCTTTCCGTTTGGCAAGTGATTGAAAAAATATGTTCTTAACAGATTCGAAGACTTCCCACCAATCAACATCCTCTTCTCATGCTCACGAGAATTTTCAGTTCCTTGAGAAAAAAGGAAAGAATATATGTGAAACAGTTTGCCCAGTTCAAAAACCTTTGTCCACTCAACATCTCTAGATATTTCTTACATTAGCTTCCACACATAAATGTGGAAGTAAAAAATATTTCATCTTTTCCATTTTCTTCTTGGAGCATACCTTCAGCAGGAATGTTGGATAATAATGCATCCTCAGACTCAGACCTATGTCTGAATATTGTGGATGAAAACATTTTGACCCAGCATATTAGAATTTCCTAAAAATAATAGGTAGCTTGCCAAACAGATATAGCTCAATGTATCTTTAGTTTGCTATTTTAATATTTTCCATAGATGGTGGAACAAGCCTTTAACACCAGAAAAACAGTAGAGTGTTCCTGCCAATTATATTGTTTTGTACACTCAGTGACCTGCAATGTTTTAATGGTTTTTAAATTTATTTCAGAATATTGACATCTTGTCTATTGTATTGAAAATATTTGTTCATGAAAGGACTTCAGAAGAAGTGGAAGCAATTTATTTGCAATCTCTTTTTCAAAACAGCGGTCAGAGATCTGATAGTTATGTGTGGGAATAAAAACCTTTTGACTTCAGTATTGGGGTAATGATTAGTCCCTAAGACCTATACATACATATCTGCCTAAGGGTCACTGAAGATAAGCAAGGAAATTAAAAACAACACACAGAACAATTAAGCAGCTCAGACAATTGTAAACAGTTTTGTGTGCTATAATCTAATTATTGTTATCGCGACAATGTGTATGCTTACTATGTACGAATTTCTCAAATAAAAGGGGGCACTAGAATTTGCTGCTAGACTCCCATCCCGAGTACACCAGCCTGCTGTGTCTCATTTCTTTCCATGGGAGTCCAACCACAAGTGTGTGACCCCGACATGATCCACGTGCAGGTGGTAACGTGTCCGTACCTCCGTGTTTTCCTCGCTCTGGAATACAGGTAAAGTACGTACTAAACTATTGCTGGACAATAGGATTATTCAGGGAGGCATGGGGAAAACTCCTCTCAACCACAGGAACGGCAATGTTTAGTGAGTTGCAGAAGTTAGCAAGGACAAACAACTTTATCTTTAAAGCCCTCCGGGGGGGAGCAAATAGTTCTTTCAAAAAGATAATGTGAGAGAGCTGCTGCAAGAGATCTGGCGGCAATGTTCCCTGGTGATCCAGAGAAAGGCTCTTTAAAGTTAGTAACACACTGAGCGACGAATTTGGACAATATCCTGCATCGAAGAGCCCGGTGCAATCAAGCTGAAATTTGTTGTATATTTTTGGAAGATTGTTATTGAGCTTTGCTTTAGAGAGCCTTGCCAGCTATACCAACCTCTTTAAAAACTTTAGTAGAGACCTCTTCCCTTAATAAATGGAATTGTATTGCACCCTCCTTCTCCTAAACTGGAGTGTGCTTTTAATGCATTTCCAACAGCACGCTATTTCCCTGTGAATGATAAAATCCAATAAATAAAAATGGGAAAGGTTAAGCCATGATGCATCAGGCTTTCAGGGATGAGGGAAGTTAGAGTCTGATGAGATTAGCCCAGAATGAATTTGTTTCCATGTCCAATAGGGCAAGTGGATGCTCAAGGCATATCTTCAGACTGAATGGGTTCGCGATTTCCTTTAGCAATTCTTAGGGAAATTAAAGAGTAAAGTATTATGGTATTCAAAGTCCTTTTACAAAGGGGCTTCTGACAAAGTTTGGCTTACCTCACGCCATGATTCCTAGTGACTGGGAAAGATTTAATGAAGAATGATATTGAGCTCTAGTCTCAGTATGTGGTCTTGACTCAGAATACCAAAGGGAGCTGTCACTAGGGGAAGGAATTCGGGGGGCTGTATACACCAGATTTCAAATCTATGGGGAGGCTTCCTTGTTTGGTGAATCCACGTCTGGCAGATGCAAGCTGCTAATTTGCCTGATCACGTATTATCCAGTGGTTATGGCAAGCTGTCTTGGGCATTGTCCGCATTCAGGATGTGGGGAACCCCGAGCACGGTCTTTTATCTCAAATTAAGCAAACAGCAATCTGAGTCTTATAATGATTTTGTGGAATAAGGCTACAATTGGCTATTAACCCAGACAAATCTCTAAATGAGGAAGCTGCAAAAGAAACTTTTGCTGAAAATTGGCAGTTGAAAATGCAAACGCTGACCTGCAAGCGTATCTTGCAGCCCTTGGTGGCTAGAGGTGAGGTTACTCTGGCTGATCTGTTAAAAGATGTGAGTGGTGTGGTTCTCAGGCTATACAACATGGAGACTTTGGCTATGGCAATGCAAAATAGGGATGAAACCTACAGGAATTGTTTTAATTGTGGAAAGCCCTGGCCATATTTAAAGCCCAGTGCTTGTGCCCCTGGGGGGGGGAATGGCAATTTACAAAACAAAATTAAGGACGTCCGTCCAAAATCAGTCTGTCCAAAATGCAAAAAGGGTTTCATTGGGCAAATCAATGTCGCTCTAAATCAGAACCAAAATCTGGGAAACAAATTTGGGCGTGCAGATAGCCCGCTCGCCGAGGCTGTCACAAAAGCATACGCCTGCAATTACTGGGAATGCAGTTTTGGGTTTAAAAGTGTGAACTCAATAAATGTGACCTTTCCCTAATCAAGTGTATATTGAATTATTTGCCTTTACCGAGTATCCTGAGTTGAATCAATGCCACTGACACTAGGGCATAACCTCTAGCGGATCTACCCTTTCTTACCAATGGAAGGTTTTGCGCACAGGGAAGCTAAACAGTCCACGATGTGCCAGTCAATATGTTCGAATGGCTCCTGGCTCCCATTCAGAAGCTCTATCACTGGGTGGAAAGGTTTTAACCACTACATGGATGATATTTTAATAGCAGCTTCCCGGCCTCAAGGCCGGGGAACAGTTAAGGGCAGCGTTACCTTTGCCTTAAAGAGGTATTTATTACTTACAAATTTGGACTTTCATAATTGCCCACTCAGAGAAAAAATTCAAAGTCAAAACGCCATTGTGCCTACTTAGGGCATAAGGTCCTGCACCTAATGCTCTCCGGTCATTCGCGGAAATTCAAAATGAGGAAAAGATTTCTCTAGTAAACATTACAACAAATATCTAGGAAAATTAACTGGGTTTAGACCCTATGGGGTTAAACCAAGCAGCAGTAACTCCAGCCCTTGTTCTTGGCCCTAAAGGGCTCTGCGAAGACGCGGATTCTTGCCTATAACCTTTCAAGCAGAAAACAAAGGAAGGTACTGACACATGTTAATGCGTCTTAATGCAGCGTGGGTTGATCCGATGCATTCCTGATACTCCGTTTGCTTTGGGCAATTTTAACAAACTCGCAGCCTTGCCTACTGCAGCTTTATTTCAATTACATGAAGCTCAGGGTTTTTATATCATTGAATGGTTGCCATTTGCAGAAATACTCCGCAGAAAAACAGTTCTTCTATCCATGGCCTATCGCTTTACTCAGTGAGTTATATCATGGGCAAAGGCCGAAATCGCAGTATGCTTTATATGATAGATCTAGTTCAGTTATTTTTACCTATTCCTCACCTCAACCTCTGTGGGAAACTTGGTATAATCAATCCATTGAATTGGCAAATTGCTCTTGAGAAGGATTGGCCAGGGAAGATCTCTTGCCACAGCCCCCAGTGACCCCCTCGTTTCCAGTTGATTCAAATCGTATCTGTAAATTTTAA
This sequence comes from Laticauda laticaudata, assembly GCA_004320025.1. NCBI lineage: Eukaryota > Metazoa > Chordata > Lepidosauria > Squamata > Elapidae > Laticauda > Laticauda laticaudata. The sequence continues at coordinate 23,811 of BHFT01048965.1, forward strand.
TTTCAGGGTTATTGCTAAGCAGCCAGTTTGGAGGAAGTGACCGTTTATGAGGACGGTGGTAAAACCTACGGCGCTTGTCTGGAGACAGGAACGAGGGTATGGAAAAACAAAAAATTACCCTCCTCAGCAATCAGCACAAGGGCTTGAATGGTAGCTGTGCATTTTGGCTTACAGGAATTTGCACAAGAACCACTAAATCTATTGTGGACTCTCTTTTTTATTTATCAATTGATACTTAACATTGGAATTTGCTTATCTTTTTCTCCATCTGTTATGCCTAATCTTATGAGTTTGTTTTCTAGCTCTGCAAAACTGTCTTCATTCTCCCGCACGACATTCTCTACATATTGAACACATTCTCAGCCACCAGCCACTTCCCGGGGAGCTGCAGGAAGGGAATGACGTGGCTGATGGCAGCGGCTATCAGCCAATGTCCTGTCTCTCGCTTTCTCCTGTTACTCCATGGGACTCACATAAGCTATTTTCATTCAAAATGGCCAAAGCTTCTTTGTACAATTTTGGTCTCACTGCTGCAGAAGGCCTGCAGCTATTATTCACAAATGTCCTAGTTGGCAGTGCTCAATCCACTGCCTTTTCCTCAAGGAGTAAAATCCTCGGGCAGTCTGCTTGTCAACTAATGGCAGATGGATGTTAACACAACACCCTCCCTTCAAACCATGGCACATCTGCATGTACCGTTGATACCTATTCAGGATTTTATTATGGCAAACACTCAACGAGGAGAAGGCTACAAAAACATGTAGTCAACCATTGGCCGATCCGTACCTTCACACATGTGGGGCCATCCAATGAGACAACAAAAACCGTATAATGCCTGCTTACATTAGCACCATGCCTTGTGCGGAATTTGTCAATCGATGGTCAATTATACATAAATTTGGCATTCCT
>BHFT01048967.1:0-13719 GCA_004320025.1 Laticauda laticaudata
TGGGTTGCTAAATTTGATTTCCATTGATAATTTTTGTGTGATTTTGTTGTCAGCACGTTCAACTATGTAATGAACATTTTATTTAATATGATAAAATATTAAATAAAATATTAAAATATTAAAATATTTTATTTAATAAATAAAAATAAATAATATTTTATTAATATTTAATCAGAATATTTCCTTCATTCAGATCTAGGATGTCTTATTTTTGTGTTCCCTTTATTTTTTTGAGCAGTATATGTTCCACAGATCAGGTAACTTTGTGTAACAAATCACAAAGGCTGAATTCTTTGGACATTTTAAATACACAATCAGAAGATCAGACCATTAGTTTGATAAATACTCTGCTTTAATCTTCTAACTTCATAAGAAGATGTGGAAAAAAAATTGCCCAAACACTTTAGTGTTTATTTCTACTGATTTACTGTTATGTTTTTTTTTTCATTTATATAGTTGATTGCCTTTCAGTGTAGCTGATGTAATGTGATATAAGGTTTTTTTATTTCTTTGCTAATGCACACTACCCTTCTCAGATTAAAATATACAGATGGAAATGGTTGGTATACCTACACAAAGTGCTGTAAATGTCACACCAAACACTATTTTAATTGATAGAGCAACTTTAAATTCACAGTGCCACTAAATTCACATTGAAGGTCTTTCAGCCAGAAAAGAAATAATATAATCCTCTAATATAATCCCCTTTCAATCTCTCGTAGCTTTATAGTCATTATTGTCACAAATATATCTTTTATCACTACAGCATCTTAAAGTTTTTCCCCCAGAATCTTGATTTCAAATTTTAAATTTATCTGGAAATGGGAAATAATATGATTATGTAAGGCAAAACCCCCCTGCAATTACATATTAACTGTATACATACCGTGTTTCTCATATAATAAGGCCGGGTCTTATTTTTTTGGGGAGCCCCGAAAAAATGGCTAGGCCATCTTTTCAGGGATGACTTAATTCCCCCTCCCTTGTATTTTCGGGCGGACGGGTGGCGATGGCTTGGATGTTGACCTCGGTGTTGGTGGGGCACTTCATATTGGGGTCAACGCAGGCAGCACCATATCCGGGTGTGCAACAAAAGTACTTCCTAACGGCAAGCCTCCCCACCATTCCCCACCATTTCACATGTTTTAATATAGGCTTTAATTTGGGGGAAGGAGCTTATTTTCATTTCATGCCTATAAAACATGCTGGAACTTCCTATTGGGGGAGGCCGTATTGTTGGAGAAACAGGGTACATAATATTCACCCTAAATGTTCACCCTAAATGTTCAGATGGCTGGAGCATTTCAGAAAAGTACATGTGCTTTGTCTCTTCAAGTGCAAAATATAATAAAGGACAACACAGAGGAAGGACAGGGAAACCCATTGCAGTTACCAGGTCCAGGTCCTTGACAAACAGTTTTCTGTATACAAAACCTTTGGCATTTTGCATTTTTTATATCTTATTTGCATTAATCTCTTCTTGACTTTTAACATACAGAGGAGGAAAAAAAAATTTTTCAAAATGAAATTTTTAAGAGGAGTTTGTGTAAGCTCAGAGAGACATCTTATTTTTATTATTGCACTCAGTACTTTGTTGAAAATCTAAGCTTCTCAGAGCTTGCCTTCATTGTTCTTTTTTTATCTGCATGTCTGTGGATTATAACTCTCTGTTTATTTTGTGAAGCTTAGCCCTTCAATAACGAAAAAAATTATAATTCTTCAACCTTTGATTTTAGACTTCCGGTTTGCAGGGCTTCGGTGGCATGCAGGAATCTGCGATCGTGCACAGTTTCTGCCTGGACTCACCACTGGAGCGCCCCGAGCCAGTTGGCTTCAGGGCTAAGCCACCATGTAGAGGTGGTGAAGATGGGGGAGCCCCAGCAGGGTTAAAGGGAGCCACATCTCTCCTCCTCACCTGGCTAAATTCCCTTTCCTGAAGGCGGTAAGAGCAGCAGTCAGAAATGGCCACCTCAAAGAAGCACTCAGCCTTGGAAAAGAAAGTGCAGGAGGAAGTTAAGAAGTGAACAGTTTGCTGACCGGGACAATAAGGCAACAACCAAGGGTATCCTGGAATTTAAATTTTATAAAAGATACATTGCCTCCCAAAGAAGAGTGGGAAAGCAGCAAATGAAAGTGAAAAGGGAAAGGTTTTTTTTTCTTCACTCTCCTTCCCACGTTGACAGCAAAGAGAGCTGAATGAGAAAATTTGCGAAGAAATCCACTTTTGCACCAATAGGTAACTAAACTGGAAATATAATTGAATGCCAAGGGGATAAGAAAAGATTCTGAAAACTAAAAAAATTCTTTTTTTTGTATTAAGAGGGAAGGAGAGAGGAAAAGAATAAGGGCAGGATTTTTGGAAAGGAGGAGTCTTGCCTGGAACTTAAAAAGAATTCAAAATGATTGAAATTTTTAAACAAGGACTTCTAAAAGATACATTTTTTAATTGGAACTCTGCAAACTAAAACAGAACCCAGGTAAGAGAAAAGTGAAAAAGAAGAACGTGTTTAAAAGAAACAACTTGTGTGGTATTCTAGACTGCTTTTTGGCTGACATTGAATTTTTGGAAATTTATGTTTGAATAGACTCAAAACAATTTGGGTGGTTGTTTTAAAAAAACTCTACAATGGCATCACTTCTGGATGAACTGAAAATGGAATAAAAAATATAAAGAAGAGGCACAAGAAGGGAAGGCCTCTCTTTAAGGCTCCGTTTTTCATTTTTAGAAATGGCGATCTGCACCTTATGAGAAACAACAAGAAAGGATTGCCACAACTAGAAAAGTGGGAACAAAGAAGAAAGCCATCTTTAATGAACAAGTTACCTATCCAGGGAAGAAAAGGGAAAGGGGGAGAAAGAGAATGGAGAATTTAAAGCATTTTAAAAAACAGCCAAAAAAGGAAAAAAATAATGTAAAAAGTGGATATAATGTTGGAAAGCAACAGAAAAAAGCGGGAACACAGAAAGAGGGAAATGGAGGTTGGAGAGACAAGGGAGCGCTAAAAAGGGGAGAGAAAAGAAGCAAAGCGAAGAAGGAAGGAGAGAAGTTACAAAGGTTTGGAGCAAGATTGTAAAAAACAGGCACTTAATCAGAGAATAAGGGTGAAAAATTTAACTGAAAAAGAGATTCTGCCAAAGGTACACAAAGATGCGTTATATTGTATTAGAAACAATGTTAGAAAATTGGAAATTAACATATTGATTTTAAAACAATGGCCTGTTTAAATAGCCTGTAAATTTCAGTGAAACTTTTGAATAATGAATAAAAAAAAGGAAATTGAAATAAATGAGGGAATGCAATTAGAAAGGGAATGGCGAACATTCTTCACTATTAAATGTTTTATAAAAATATAAGTGAAGTGGGGGGAAGCAACATGCGAAGTTTATAAGCTGTTTCCCACAGAAGTATGATATTATATTTTTGCAAAAGTAGTGTGCTAAATATGTTTAAAGATTAAATGAATATTAATATTAACAATAGAAATTAATGCGTATGGATTGTTGTTTCTTAATTATATTATATATTATACTTTTTTCTTTTTCTTTTTAAAATGTAGTGTTTAGCTTTAATGTACCAAGCAGAATCAAAGAAGTTATGTATTATATTAAGGTGTTATCATTTAGGGGGAAAAAGATATAAAGCGCGTCATTTACTTCCAATTAGTGGACATAATAGTAAAGAAATTTTGTTTAATGAGAGAAGCATAAATAGACAACTGAAAACAGGGACAGACAAAGATATAAGCTTACAATGATTTTGAATTGAGACGAAATAAATAAAATAAAATAAAGAAAATTAAAAGAGGAGAGAAGCTTAGGCATAGAAAATGTTTAGAATAATAACAAGATATGGAATGGTATATAAAAAAGAAGCATTGAACATTGAAATTTGTGTTGTACAAAGAATGTTAACCTGAGAGATCAGGCTGCCTTTCAAAAAAGATGTTTGATGTTTTATGTTTTTATGTTCTATGTTTTGTTTGTTTATGTTTGTTTTTAAAAATCAATAAAATTTTCAAAAAATAATAATAATAATTCTTCAACCTTTGGTGGGTACAGTTGATAAACTTCCTAAAAACCAAACATAGCTTTCCTTTAATTTATTTATTTATCAATTTCATATGGCCACTTTAATTTATTTATTTATCAATTTCATATGGCCACTCATCTCATAAATGTGATGGCAGGATATCCTTTTGGTTAGGTTCAGGGGTTAGGAGTCAGAGATACTGTGTTACAAAAGCCCTCCTTCTTCTTCTGGGATTGGTTTTAGTTGTTGATGGGTGTAATGATCTGGTCTGCAGCCCCTGCTTTGCAATATGCCTCAAGGACTGGTGCTGTCCCCACTCATGCTTAACATTTGATCATTCACTGACATGAGTGAGATATCATTAGCTGATGCTTTACATCTATGCTCTGGCTGAACAAATGACATAATGAAGGTTCTGTTTCAGTGTGTGAAGATGCTGGTGGTTTGGACTGAGATGAACAAACTTCAGCTGAACTTCAGTAAAACTGAGTGGCTCTGGGTTTCAGAACTGGCTGAATACAAGAAAAACTCATCTCATCTGGCTGGGATAATACCATCTCAAAACTGAATTGGTACATAACCTGGGGTTTGTCAACATAGAGAGGAACACATAGCAACTGCGGTCAGGAGGGCTTTTGCATTACATTGTGTTGTGCATCACTTATACCCTTTTTTGGACCTGGAAGATCTGCTTTGTTTATCCATCTTCTTTATGGATAACTGTGATGTACCTGACATGGAGATGCCCTTGATAATTATCTAGAAGCTATAGCTGGCACAGAATGCAGCAACATGGGCAATTAAGAATGCACCTCCATTTGTGAATATTTCACCTCTGCTCCTTGAATTGCACTGATTGTCAGCATGCATCTGGGTGCAGTTCAAGTGTTGATTGCCCATGGCATAGGGACAAGTTATCAGCAGGAATATGACTCCCCAGTTGTTTCTACCCATCTCATAAGATCTATCAGGCCAAACGTACTGAGGGTCTTGTTGGTCAAAGGATGTTGTCTTGCAAGAATTTACAAAAGCAGACCTTTTGGGTTATTACTCTGGCCTATAAATACTGTTCCCCTGAGATTAGACTGGTCCCAACGCTGTCAGTCTTTTGCAAGGCTTTAAAACATGGTTATATTCTCAAGTACAGGTCAGAGCCTGTGCTGTACTATATTGTTGAGACTGATTTGAACTCTTGGCTATTTCTATTCTGTTTTGTATTGTGTTTTGCCCATTGTAAACTGCTCAGAATTACTGAGATGGAAGGCATATAAAGCAAAGGAATTAAGAATAAAAATATATCTTTTTGTGAGACACTTTATATCAAAAGAATATTCAAAACAGATGATGTCACAGCTGTATAATTTCCAAAATAATTAGCAGTGAGCTGTGATGAAAGAAAAGACTTTGTGAAGTAGAATCATTTTGGTATTTGTACCTAGATAACAAAACAGCATTTCAAAAAAAAAAAAAAAAAACCCACCCTCTCAAATTGTCCCAAAAATGAGCTATGATGAAAGAAAATACTTTTTTTCATTTTTTGCACAGTTCATGGGATAAAAAAGGATGATTTGGATGAATAATGGATGTGAAAAAATATACAGTAAAGAGAAAAAAGATAAACAACTAACTTTTTACAAGCAAACACCAAATTATTTCTTTCATACAAACTTCACCAAAACTCTTTTAATATTCCTGCTGCTGGGAGGGAAAAAACCTAGCAGAGGGAACTGACTTATAGAACAGCTCTATGCTGAATTTCTCAACTTTCTTCCTCCAAAGCACCATAACTGTAATTGACAAGTCCTGCTAATATAATTCACTGAGGCCGGTTCTGTACAACATGATAGACCAGGCTAAGTACTTAGCTGACCTTGGCTGATCCAAAAAGCTAAGGAGTGTCAGACCAACCTCATAGCTTAATAATAATAATAATAATAATAATAATAATAATAATAATAATAATAATAATAATAATAATAATAATCCCAATTGATAGTATGTGCCTCACGGTGCCTCTGAATTGTGAATTACAATTGGGGGATTCAGACATAGATGCATTTGGAGCATATCTAGTTCATTTGATCTCTAAATATTCCTGCATTAGTCAACACAGAGTTCTGCTTGATATTCTGCAATAAATCTCAGGCATGCATTGTAGACCAGGGGTGTCAAACTCATCTCGTCATGGTAGTGTCATGTGACATATTGGGACTTTTTCCCCCTTCGCTAAATCTGGTGTGGGCATGGTCAGTGCATGACACATCCGGCCCATGGCCCAGGGTTTGACAGCCCTATTGTAGACTGACTTTCCCTCCTCTTCTTCTTCTCTTCTACCCCCACTTCTTTCTGTTTCTGTCTCATTCCATTTCAGCATACTTAAAGCTAAAAACTCCAACAGATATTATTCAGAACCACAGAAAGGGAGTTAGGGTCATTCATTATCTCATATCATGATGGCTCACTAAAGTTATATTAATAGCATTTCATGAACCACCCCATTTTTAATAACAAGCTTCTTGTGCAAAATTTGTCAGGTCAAATCTTTTTCAATAAAATGAATGCCTGTTGTACGTTAACTGTGCATTTCTCTCTGGGGTCCCAATCATGCGTATGTTTTTATCAGTTGAAAGTAGCTCTGGTTCAAACAGCTGTCCATTAGTATCAATTGGTTGTTTTTGATGGGTAAATAATTCATGTGTTTTAATTCTGTTAGCCTGGCCTTTCACTCAGCTTCTTTTTCTATTGACCTGCTGCAATTCTGTATAAAATGCATTCATTTAGATATTCTGTATCTGTTACTGTCTTTAGGAGTTTAAACTGTTAAATTGAAAGTGTCAGGAAGAGACAGAATCACCTCCTTCAAAGTATATACTCTGTCCGAAACCAAAACTGTCAGAAACAGACCTCTTGGGTATTCTGCAATTTATCTCCCCAGACATAATATGAAAATTACTTACTTCCTAACATGTAGCTTGAATATTCCCATAACAATCTCCATGTGCTGAAAATAAATATTGTATTGGATAAGGGGGAATATTTCACAAGCAAACACAGACAAGGAAATACTAGTAAGAAGTTGGTTATGAAAATGGACAACAGAAAAAAATGAGAAAGAAATTTTGCTCAGGAGCACCAAATGTGAAATGATGCATTGGTAAGGATAACTGAGATATGGTGACACTCCACAAAGAGTTTTGGTCAATATTAATTGGTTTCATACTTTATAAATATTTTAAATTTGATGATGATTTCAGTACATTCATCCTCTGAGGTCATGCTTAACAATGACACTGGACCACAGTAATCAGGAAAGGAAGTGCAACTATGATTAATAAAATTGACTAGAAATAGTTAATCTTCTAAGGATTAAAAATATATAGTCTTGTTATGAAATAATAAATAGCTAAACCAGATACTTCTCCCCTGTTACATCTACCCAGCCTGCCAGAAAAATATGTTATACTTTCCTTCCATCAGGAAAGTATATCTAGTGGAACTCAGAAAAAAGAACCTTTTCTGTGGTATTCTCTGACTCATTCCCCAAACTCTAAGATTGTGACACACACACCCCAAACCATCTCGATATTTTTCTGGAAGTTTCTGTCAGTGGGCCTCAGGTTGACATGGGGCTGATCAAGTGGTTGATGTGATTCTGTCTGTTTTTACATAGTGGAATTTTAATGTTGTAAGCCACACCAAAGTCACCATATGTGAGTTGGGTGATCATATAAATATATTTAATATACATAAATAAATAGATGAACAAAACTTGGAAGAACATTTAACATTGTTTAAATATTAATCATATGTATAGCATTAGTATCACTTGGCCAAATAGAGGTTTGTTACTGATATAAATGCTTATGCCATCCCATTCATTCAGGCAGGCAGACAATTCAATCAATTGGCTTATTCACTAAGTGACTTATTTACCAAATGACTTTGGGCATATAATAATAAAGGAAAATAGAAAAAAAGGCATAATAAGGCAAAACATATTGCACTTAGAACATGATATACAATTCACATAATGCAACAGCTCATCTTAATTTTGTGGCCCAGAATCTGGTAAAAACTGTTCAATAGGGGAATAGGTTACCTGGGAAGGTTATAGAAATATTTAAATACAGGCTAGCTGGATATTGGGGATACTATCATGCATATTTTGGGGTCTTTTTTGAACATTCCACAGGCTACCTTAAGCTCCAATTAACCAGAAGGAAATTTCAGGAACAATCATGTTTCAGTGAATACATGTAACTTAGGTGTTTCCCAACATGTCTCAGGCAATGTCCACCACAATTGCACGACCAAGCTCCTTTTCATTCTGGAGTGGGTAAGAAATCCTGCTGTCCTAAATTTTGATGGCCACAGATTCTGCCCATTTTTAATCTGTTGAGAGCCAGTTTTGCATAGTGGTTAAGGCATCAGGCTAGAACCCCAAAGCCAACTAGGTGACCTTGAGCCAGTCACTCACTCTCAATCCTAGGAAGAAGGACAAATCAAGACACTTCCAAAACACTTTGTGAAGAAATCTACAGGGACTTGTCCAGACAGTCACCAGGAGCCAACACAGACTCAAAGCCACACACACATAAAGTTTCTGTTACAGTTTCCATATGAAAATATGATAACTTCAAGCAACCAAATTATCCCAAAAATATAATTTTTGGAAAAGGAACATTTCCCTTCTGATTTGTGGTAAAATAAAAATTGCTTTTTAGCTTTGGATTGGCTTCATCAATACATAATTTACACAGACCTGCAGAATAGGCTGAAAAATGGATTGAGAAAATATGGGGCAACACAATACAGGCATGCAGGAAAGCAACTGCTGAACATCTACTTTGTCTGTCCAAATCTATTTCCTCACTGTGGCAGAACTATAGAACTAATAAGCTTGGAGTTGGCATGGCAGAAGATCTATTTACATTTAGAAAGAAAAAGGGTTAACTTATCAAGTGTTGTTAGAGCAAGAATATAAGATGAAATCAAGAAAAGAATTGGCTGCAGTTTGCTATGGTTTTTTATGCACAACTAAGAGAAAGCTAGATAAGAGGATATTTGTAAACTAATTTTGAAGCTAAATTATGTACAAATGCTGAACATCTAATTGCCAAAACCTATAAACTTCTGCTGAAATTTGAAATGGAGGAAGTGAAAGGATATATGAAAACAAGTGAAAGGATATATGAAAAAATGGGCTAAAAACACTGGATATAAAATATTGTTGGAACAGTGGAAAAAAGGTATCCCAAAAATGACATGAAGAGTCATTTTATCATGCCTGGTGGACTTGTAAAAAAAAAGTCAGAGAATTTTGGGTTCAAATACATATACTGACACAAAGAATACAAACAGCCACTCAAGACTATTTTTATATATGATCATACTATATGCACAGAAATTGAAAGAGTCTGATATATTCACAATGGAGGAATGGAAGATAATGAAGATAGGAGAGATAACAAACTATTACATTCGGAAACCTCGTTATGAAATTTGCTGAAAAAAAATGAACTTGTGGTTTATGGCTTTGATGATTAGAAAGGATAGTTTATTGAAAAAAGGAATTGCTGATTTAATTATAAAGAGCAGGATGAAAATACAAATGCATCAGTACTTAAACATATATACCACCCCATAGTGCTTTACAGCATTCTCTGGGCAGTTTACAATGTCAACATATTGCCTCCAATGATCTGGGTCCTCATCTTACTGGCTTTAGAAGGATGGAAAGTCAGTCTTGAACCTCATCAGGATTGAACTCCAGACTATGGACAGAGTTTGCCTGCAATACTGCATTTTAACCACTGCACCACCCAGGCTCCTTTCTTTTTATTTCCTTTCCTTCCCTCACTCCCACCCCCCTATTCTCTTTTTTACTTATTCACTGTTCTTTATTTTCTTTGTTTTCTAATATTTGTATTGCTTTTATCTTGCTAAAAATTCTTCAGTAAAAATTATATTAAAAACAGATTAGGGAAAGTTATATAATAGGGCCTATTTGGATCACTTCAAAATATGCTTAATAGTGATAATTATTTATTATGCCTCATTTCATTTAATTTTTTGGATACATAGGTACAACTTATTCTGGTTGTACTCTCTATTTTTTGTATCCAAAAATTATTTGCTATAGATTTCTGAATATACAGAGAGAACAAGATTTAGTTTGGCTTTATTTGTTATAGGGAAACAAGTATTGCTAGAGATACTGAAAAGACAACAAAACCAACAGATTAATTTTCATGCATCAGTTTGTAGTCTTCTCAATATTTACCACTCAGCCTATTTGGATAATTGTTTAAAAGCAATGTTAAACTATATATTTTCCTGTCATCTGGCAATAGATCATTTAGTAATAGCACAAGAAATGAACAAATGTTTTTTGAATCAAAGTTTTCTGTGTTTTATTTGTGACATAAACTAGAGCAGGGGTTGCCAACCTTTCAGACCTCAGGGACCATCAAACTCATAATTTCAGATCCCACTGAATTTGCTTGCAAGCAAACCTTCAGTCCTAAGGGAAGTTTGGCTGTGCTTAGCTAGAAAACAAGAAATCCAACCTTTTCCTGCTTTCTAGCTAATCTAAATCTCTTGGCACAACAGAATAGATGATAGTCGGAAAAAGGAAAATAGCAACTTTGCAGACAAGTTTGCTGGGTAAGGAGTGAGTGGACTAGGAGGGCTCCCACGGGCCATGTGGGTGGTGCAGCCTTGTGTTTCTGTCCAGCCTGGATTAATTGCTTTGGGGGGATGCTCTGGGGGTAAGATTTCTCTGCGGCCCACCAAAATTTTCTCATGCGACCGCTGAACTAGAGCTCTGAAGTCATAACTGGGATATTTTGTATGGAGAAAAACAAATTTCACTATGACAAACTCTCATATCCAGTTTTACTAATTTTTCTTACATCTATCCCATCTATATATAAGGTGTGTGCGTGGGTGTGTGGGTGTATTCCTAGCATTTTCCTGCAAGTGCAGAGTCCAATTATAAAAATATAATCCTAATTGATGATGAAAAAGTCACAGAATAGAGTTTTTAAAAGAACTATTATAAGTTTGGAAAGATGAGTAGATAGGAATTATTTCCATTTGCATTGGTCTTTCCTATTTTATTTATATGTCCATTTAAAATTAATCTCAAAATACCTAGCTTGACAATGTATGTGTAATTTATGTCAGAAATATATATATATATAGATAGATAGATAGATAGATAGATAGATAGATAGATAGATAGATAGATAGATAGATAGATATATTAAAAAAGAAAAACTTGTTACATTAGACCAATAGCCTACCAAGAAGTAGCCTTCTATTGAAGATAGCTTAAACGATCTTTTGGGTCTAAACTGCCTTTAAAAAAATCCTCATCTGAATTGCAACACATTATAAAATGTTCAGTCTGAACAGAAAGCTACATATCTTGCTGTTAGACAAATTCCTTGCTGCTATGCTTTCCCACATTCCTGAACCAGGAAAGGAACAGCCCATCACTTTCCTTGCTCTGGGCATACCTTTCCAGACAAGAATAGTTTTATATGAGTATTTGTGTATTGCTTTTACCTCAAGCAATTGAGAAATTACATGATGCTGAAGTCCTGGACTTAATTATTTTTTAAATTCGCTACCTAGTCAAGGGAAAGTAAATAATGAAATGATAGATAGTTGTATTTAAAAATCAAGATTCCTACATTTAAGAATGTAAATCCAAATGCTTTAATCTATATTACAGATGGATGCTTAACTTATACTTGAACACAGAGAGGAACCTATAACTTTCCTGGGTTTCTGGTTCTCCTTTTAACTGTTCTGACTTCAGAAATGTCCTCTCCTCTCCTCCGGGGGCGGGATGGGAGGAGAATCCAACTAGAATTTGCCTTTCAATAATTAAATTTATTACTTCAGATCCTGCCCTCTAAGCAGATCCTTTACATTCTTCTCTGGGCAATTTATTCAGGTTCTTGAAGACTCCATACTGAAGGTGTGTTTTTTTCACTTCCTTCAATCTTCTTTCTGGGTCTTGATTTGTAATCACCCTATCATAACTTTTTTTTTCCTCAAGTTTTTCTGAATCCTTCTGAAAGTCTGATGTGCGGAAATGGACACAGTATTTGAACCAGGATCTGAATAATATAGAATAAGATGGAACTACTATTTCCATGATTTGGGGACATGAGTTTCAAAATTTTTACAGATTGTAATATGATATGATCTAAAAACATTCCCAAATCAGTATCAGAATGAATAGATTGATTTATTCCATTTTTAAAAAATAGTAGTCAGAACAGAATTAATATTAGTACACAAGGAACATCATGTTATCATTTTACTATGCCTGAAGAAAATGTTGATATCCAGGAATTTAAAACTGGAAATGAACCATATTCTATGTGGTGCATGGCATAATGTCAGCCTATTTGTAGAATCATCTGTCTCCCATTTTTTCTGCTTGGCTCACCATCTCTAGCAGAGAAGGCATTCTCTAGGTTTTTCCATCAAACTCTGCCAATTTGTTGGATCCAAGAGTTGTATCTTCTCTGTAGCAATATCTACTTGTAAAACAGCATCCTTCTAAAAATTCAGATGGCTCCCATCCCTAAGCCTTTTGTAAAATACTAAAGACCTGGCTGTACCCCAAATATTTGGGCTAGAAGGTTAAGTGTGCTGGTAATGCTATTTTCATATTTTTTTCATAATTCCATATACTAGTTAAATTCAGATTCCTGTTACCGTTAATTGGATGAAACAGTGCACCATGCGTAATTCTTTTTTAAATCAAGGTACTTCAAATGGCTAACTTACAAATGCATCCAAAATCCAGGACGTATAACTCCTATGGAATTGAAATATGGCAAATTTTATAAAACATTTAATGACATAAAATTATCATAAAACAGTTTGTGACATAATACAAAATGTCATAAAATGTTTCCTGTGCTAAGGTTTGACTATGTTGTACAGTTTAACATGGTCTGTTTCCATTATATACATTTCTAAATATATCCCAGTTTTTCCAGGAAAGGCAGTGCATTAAAAACTCTGCCATTGTTAAAGGCATTGAGGGATTTGGTAAGGAAATATCTCAAATGATGGTGTGGGGGTTATGAATTGTCTAGTTGGGTTTTATAATATAAGTTGCTTTGACATTGGGCATTATGGTTTAGTTAGTTAACAGTTATTTAATCCTGTGAATTATCCAATGTCATGAGGTGGGAAACCATATAACTTATGTAATAAAATAAAAAAAATCTATTCCTTATATAAACTTGGTAATATTGTATTGTAGGAAATAGATTGCCTTAGCACAACTGGTCTTGTTTTTCTTCTTTAAGTAATTGGTTTAATGGATGAATGTTCTCAGAGCTGTATATATAGTATGACAATTATGATATCCTTATATTTTGCTTGTTAATGAATTGTGGTTTTAACCCAGCTTGCATCTATTTTGATATATGTCAGAGTCCTTCACGATTGGAGAAGCCCATAAGCAATAAAATTAATAAAGAAGCAATTGGATGAAGTTCCAAAAATTCTTTGGAAATAAGTAGTTGGAACCTTAAGCAAAAAACCCTTCAGTACATCTTCTACTTGCTCCTAATTAAATTCATTTTTAATATCCACTTTATACAAACAGCCATTTTGAGATACATATATATATATATATATATATATATATCACA
>BHFT01048968.1:0-11529 GCA_004320025.1 Laticauda laticaudata
AGCATAAAGAGATTGGTCTGTAATTTTCAACTAGGCTGGGGTCTCCCTTTTTGAAGATGGGGATGACCGTGGTTTGTCACCATAGGTTAGGCAAGGAGCTGGTCCTGATTTTTCAAAGATTATGCTTAGAAGTTCGGCTATGGATATAGATATATAGATATGGATATAGATATAGATCTGGTTTTCAGCAGCATCGTGCCAATATGACATGTTCTAATAAAATGTTCTGTGAGGAGGCCTCATGCTTCAGAGTTCTTTTGTTCAGGGTGATGGTGAGGGGTGTTAATTGGAACCCTGACATTGGGATTCCGCTCTCCCAAACAGTGTTCTGACACAGCTTTTTTAAATGGACTTTTTTTGATTTGTTAAATAATTAGAGATGAGGTTTTTCTTCTATCCATGATGCTCTTAGATGCTCCAGCACCAACCTTCAAAAGCATCAGTACTCTTTTTATTGGCTTCTTCAAGGTTCATAATTCAGATTAAACCTGGGATGATGGTCTCCTTTTACTTCAGAATGATCAGAACCTGACCTCTAGTGGCTGAAGGGCATAGCAGTTCCATTAAATGTCTGTTCAGCAAATATTTTACAAACAATGTTTTACTTACGTTGAATAAATTAAACTTATCAAAGGTTAATATACACAATAAAAGTACCAAGAAATGTGAATATTTGTACTCATGTTTGAAATGAGCAGTCCTTGGTGCTCTCTGAGCCAGAGGCGGTATTCAGAAGGTTCTAACCAGTTCTGGAGAACCGGTAGCAGAAATTTTAAGTAGTTCAGAATCCCACCTCTGACTGGCCCCGCCCCCATCTATTCTCTGCCTCCTGAGTCCCAGCTGATTGGCTGGGTCTTCCTTTGTTTCCTTGCACAGGAGAACAGAGCTGGAAAGCAGGTTAGTGGGGTGGGGAGGGAATGGGATTTTGCAGTATTCTTCCCCCAGGAATGGGGAGGGAATGGAGATTTTGTAGTATCCGTCCCTTGCCACGCCCACCAAGCCACACCCACAGAATCAGTAGCAAATTTTTTTGAATCCCACCACTGTTCCAGGCTTGGTTGTTTTCTTGCAGATGTTTCATTACCCAAACTAGATAATGTCATAAGTGCAGCAATGATGTTATAGTTTGGATAATGAATTGTCTACAAGAAAGCAACCAAACTCAGAGAGCACTAAGGACCTCTCACAAATAATTTTTTTTTTAAATATCCACATTTTTTAAATAATGTGACTTCAAACAACTTTTTTATTTGGCTTGATTTGGTTTGGAAAATTCATTTTTTTAAATGCCTATTTTAAAAACAGAAACAGTACAACAAAGGGACCAACAATGACTTACAATGTACATACATTTTTAAAAATTACATGTGGAATTATTTTGTGCATTCAAAATAATTCAGTAAAAAGTTAAAATAGAATAGCTAGAACAATCTAAAACAGAACTGAGTTGTTGATACAAACAGTCCAGATAGTCCTTGACTTACAACCATTCACTTAGTGGCCATTCAAATTTACAACGGCATTGAAAAAAGTGAAAATTTTTTCACACTTACGACCTTTGTAGCAGTCCCACGATCATGTGTTCAAAATTCTGATTCTTGGCAGTTGGTTCTGTTATGAACATTGCTGTGTCCCAAGGTCATGTGATTACCTTTTGCAACCTTCTGACCAGCAAGATTTACTTAACAACCGTGTTACTAACTTATCAACTGCAATGAGTCACTTAACAACTGTGGCAAGAAAGTTCGTGAAATGGGGCAAAACTCACTTAACAAATGTCTCATTTAACAAGAGAAATGTTGGGCTCAACTGTGCACAAGTCAAAGACTATCTGTATTTGTATTTTTTATGTCTGTTTATCGAACCAGATACCAGAAATGAGAATACAATGAGCAGGAAAAAGATTATATGCAATGAATGAGTGTATGTTTTTCTATTGTAAATGAAAATTTAAAAAAAAAGCTCTACAGAGACAAAAATAAGACACTGAATCATTTAACTTTCTGACATGTCCATGAACTAATCAACTGGCCTGCTCTACCATGCTCTAACATTTGTGATTTGTGGTGCAAACACATGTTTGTATGGGATGCAATGGCAAAATTCTTAAAGTGATACAAGATGTTTAAATCAAAGGTAGATACTGATTAATTTAATCTCTTGGAGGTAAGATTATTGACTGGGTAGAATTCAGTTGATTTTTTTTACCATAATAAGATGATCTTTTTTTTAATTTTAAAAAGACTTTATTGAAATTTGAAACATTAAAATACATCTGTATAAAAAGAAAAAGTTTGTACAATTCACCAATCTTTGACAATACAAAAATCTTAGCAATATTCATACATTTTCAAACATTTCTAATTTATCATATACAAATACAAAATATATATCTTATTCTAATCTATACGTTTCATATTCCTACTATCTATCCATTGATACCAATTATTCAAAACTGAATAATATTCTGAGTCTTCCTTATTGTTTAATTCTACAGTGAGTTTGTCCATTTCTGCACAATTGAAAATTTTACAGATTACTAAGCAATCTGTCAGTATAGTGTCCATTTTCCAAGATTGTGCAAGTGCAATTCTTGATGTTGTAGTAATATGTATTGTTGAGGTAATTTCCCATTAGGAGAATGAGCGCATAAGGGAAATGTAGTGAGAGTAGGGAAGAATAACACACACACAGTACATAGATACACTGTAGAGTAAATGTAGGTTTTTACTTCCAATAAATGTTTAGGCAAAGTCCAAACAAGCAGTCCAAAGCATTCACAGGTAAGGCAGTCAGTGTTCAGTTCAGGGATAATCCAAATATCAAAGTCTAGTATTAAAAAAAGAACAGTTCAGTAACAGACTTACATCAACTGTCAGTAACAGTCATTAGGAGGAACGGCAACTCTCTCCAACAGAAGGAAACAGATACTCACTGAGACTCTCTTCTGAGACTAAACAACCCAGGTTTCTGGCTCCATCTTATGGCCATTTTAGAAACCACACCCAATTACAGATTTAGTATTCTCTTAAAGACATAGTCTTAAAATGTCTATCCTAGTTTATATATTTCCAACCCAAATAGCTGTTAGGTGACTTACATTCCTAACATGTATAATCAAATATTTATTTATTTATTTGGATATTTTCCCTTAATAATCCCCAGTAGAAATAATTCAGGCTTCAATTGACAGTGTGTGATTTCATTTAACCATTTTTGTATTTTGATCCAGTATTTTTTTAATTTCCAGGCAAAGCCACCATACATGGAAGAAGGTACCTTGCACCTGTTTACATTTCCAACAGTTTGGGTTTAAGTTTATATACATTTTTGCAAGTCTTATTGGGGCTAAATGCCAATGGTAAAACACCTTGTATTGGTTTTGTCTATAAGCGGCGGATTTTATTAAAGTATAGTTTTTGTTCCAATTTTTTTTTCCCAATCCTCTATCACTATCACTTCCTTTTTCTAGAGTTTTTTTTTCTTCTTGAGAATTATTTACTTGGATAGCCTTCTGGCTTGCATTTCCTGGTACTGAAGTTTGGAAGGTTTATAAATTGGGGGTATTATACCATTCTCTTTTTAATTTATTATTTGGAAATATGGGAAGCTACCCCCTCCCTCCCCCCCCACCAAGAAGAATGAAATATTTTGGGGAATTTTGAAAAGGCAAGATAGAATATTTCCCCCAAAGGAGAAATGGAAAAAAACTTTTTGAAAAACACTTTAAAAAAAATTTACAACAAGATTTATGGGAACATAAATCTGGTGCAAATATTTGTATTTAGTATACATTACTTGCTATGATTACATTCATATTAAAAATTATTCAAACTTATGCATTTTACTTTATATTCATTTAACTTCTTTATTTTCCCACCATTTATAAAATATATACCATATCACATAATATTCCACTTCTTCTTGTTCTTTAATTGCCAATGTTAATGTATTCATTTCCGCACATTCCAATATTTTCATAATCACCTCTTACTCTATCAGAATCTTTTCATTTTTCCAATTCTGAACAAATACAATTCTAGTTGCTGTTAATATATGTATAATTAAATGTTTGTTTTCTTTTCTATAGTTTTCAGGTAAACTCCCCAACAAAAATATCTCAGGTTTTAAGTCTGTGTGTTGTTTTATCATCTTTTCCAACTATGTGTGTATTTTTGTCCAATATCTTTTAGCTGTAATATGTTCCGGGTGACATCTGATGACATTTCCAGCATTTAGTTGATTTATCTTTAAACATTTTTGCCAATCTTGCCGGTGCAAAATGCCATCTATAAAACATCTTATGCAAATTTTCTTTATATGCTGTTGACATTGTTAATTTGTAATTTCTGTCCCATAGCTTCTGCCATTTATCTAATTCTATCCCATAACCAAAGTTTTTCCCCCAAGTTTTCATTGTGTCCTTCACTTGTTCTTCTAGTTTTACACCTAGTAAATAACTATACAATTTCTTAATCATCTTTTCATCTGTTCCTCTTAGGATTTTATCTAATTCTGTCAATTCATTATAAACCCCCTCCGCTTTGACATCTTTTTCATATTTAGAATGTATTTGCATATATGAGTAGCAATTCATATCAATCCCTCATTCATTCAGTTGTTTTGAGTTTACCCCTTTCATTTAAAACATCTTTATAATATTTACAATATTTTAAGATTTTAATAAATCTTTACAATATTTCCCATTTTAAGAACATTTGAATATGTAAACACTTCCATCGTCGTTAGCCAGACTGGTATCTTCATATAGTGTGGTTCCCTTATTTTCTCCCATATTGACAATAAAGTATTTCTTATGTAATGTCTTTGAAAGTAACCATGTATCTTATTCTTCCCATACCATAAAAAAGCATGCCAGCCCAATTGTAAGTCATGTCCCTCCATTGTCAACAGCCTTGTATTCCTTAACACAATCCATTCTTTCATCCACATCAATACCACGGCCTGATAATATAATTCCCAATTGGGTAGCTGAAACCCTCCTCTGGTTCTTGCATCCTGTGACAATTTTAATTTAATCTTAGCTTTTTTCCCTTGCCATATGTATTTTAATATTATTATTATAGTCATCAAAATATTTTTTCTCTAATTTTATTGGAATTGAAAAACATAAAAAAAACTTTAACGGAGGCAGAAACCATCCCCAGTTTCCCTGCTCCGAGCAGAAACTGAAGAGCTTATAGAAATGCAGATTTGGTAATCCATTCAGAAAGACTGGATCAGACAGAAACTTGCCTGATAAGCAACACTATACGCAACACAATCAAGCCAAAGATTGACAAAATTAGCTCAAACACCTAGGATTTGCCTTTCCTCTTTTGCCTATGGAGTCAGCCATGACCCCTACATGACCCCACAGGAATCTCTAAACTCCATTTTGGTCAGCTGTCCCAGAATCACATGTGGTTGGTAGTTCTGCTTCATCAATAAAGGGAACGTTTCTTTCCAATTAGCCTCTGGCTGCCATTTTCTTTCTAGTGCCTTTCTCCTGGCTCGGAACTAGACCTGGATTTTTCTTCCAACAGAAATTAAAACTCTTTCTCAGTTCTAGGCCTTTCATCCAGCATTCACATTAAGGAATTCCATCAATCTTCAAAGAAGATCTCAAATCCGTAAGCCACCTGACTATTTGATTTAGAATGATGATCTTTGAATAATAGTGGTATGTAGCCTTATGACTAACTAAACTGTGTACTTAAAAACATGGCCACTGGCAGTTTTACAATTCTGTGTAAAATCTGTTCTATTTCTGAGTGAAATAAATTATTTAGTATTGTTTGCTGGTACACACACACACACACACACACACACACACACGAGTATATAAAATCTGATTAGTATATTGATTNACACACACACACACACACACACACACACACACACACGAGTATATAAAATCTGATTAGTATATTGATTTAAAGGTTAAACCAACAGATAATTTGGAAGGTTGTATTTTAGGAATAAATTATATAGCTTTATAATAATGTGGAGTAGAGGAATATTTCTGATATCTACATTTGCAATGTTTTCCATAACCTAAATAATGATCTTATTCTACTTACTTATGTAAACATATTTAGTCTTTGATTTACAACCATTTTATTTAGGGAGTGATCAAAGTTACAGCACTGAAAAAAGTGATTTTGACTGTCCCCAAATCTCCACTGTCGTCTGATACAAACCCAAGTGCTTGGCAACTGAGATGGATTTTAGTGTCTCTGGGTCACATGATTCCCAACCAGCTTTTGACAAGCCATGCCAATGGAAGCTGGAATTGCTTAACTTAAGAACTGCAGCAATTCACTTAATCACTGTAGCAAAAAAATAAAAATAAAAAAGGTCATGACTGATTTAACAATCTCCTTGCTTAGAAACAGGAGCTCTGGTCCCAATGATGGTCATAAACTGAGGTCTAGCTATACATTCAAGGGGTAAACAGATTGAGTTGATTTTATGAAGCTTCTGTGGTTTGGTTAAATTATAACCTTTTGAAACATTTGTGAGGAACATCTGGATTGTGATTGCAGATTCACTAACTCCCCAGGCAAAAAAGGACAACCATGATAGACGGAACACCGAGGAACTTCACACCCATTAATTAGCTTGATTACACTGCTAAATGGGTTAAACTGCTTCTGTGCAAAGGCCTATGTCTGAAGTGGTATATAAACTGAGACGAATACTACAAAAGATTGGATACCATTTCAGTGTTTTCCCCCCCACTTCCCTCCTTCCTTCTGTCACATCCAATTATACAGGAACCGGAATTTTTACTAGGTGGCATGTTTCTCTATTAATGTTGGAAGACCTGAAAGACCAGGTTAGGAGCAGATTATTCTGCAGTAAATCTATCCATTTTGTCACCAAGAGTCAACATTAATGGTGGCACAAAAAGATAATTTTTAAAAGATCAACGTTGCTCTACATGGTACTTAGTATGTTTTAATTGGCTTTCAAGAAAATATATTTTCAGAATGATATCTTCCATTAAGGTGAATTGCTGACCCACTGCTTTTCCCTGATACTTTGATACCAGTTTTAAGTTACTTGTATAAAGTCTAGATCATTGTATAATCCAAAACATATAATTTTAAGTCTAACTTTCCCATCTGTACAAATTCTATACTTCTTTATAACTTAATAAACAGCTAGAGGATTTATTTTTTTAAACAGTTCGCCTAATGGTAATGATTCTGAATGTGGAGTTTTATTATTTTTATTGGTCATTGAAAACCATAAGGGTATGAAATGAGAAGCTGAAATCCCAGAGGTCAACTAAGAAGCAGATCCCAGTGAAGTAACCCTAACCCTGCTTGAGCACAGGGCTGGACTAGAAGACCTCAAAGGTCCCTCCCTTCCAGCTCTATTCTATTCTATTCTATTCTATTCTATTCTATTCTATTCTATTCTATTCTATTCTATTCTAATTCTATTCTAAAAGTATGAGGTGGAAATGAGGTTGCAACACTATTTTATTATTTTCTTTTAGTGCCTTAAAGTCAATTTTTGATTCCTGGTAGTTGCCGGGACAAATCCCTACACTTTTCTTGGCAAAATGTTTTGTTAGTAGTTTGTCCTTGCTTCCTTCATAGGACTGATGGAGTGATTGGCTCAAAGTCACCCAGCTGGCATCATCCCTAAAACAGGACTAGAACTCACAATCTCCTAGTTTCTTACTCTGATGCCTTAACCACTACACCAAATTGACTTACTGGGAACAAAAATTTTCTTTTTAGAATTCTTCTTACTTGAGGTAAAATTTGAAGTCTTATTAAACTCTTTTGAGGCTTCTATCCTTGCAAGCATGCATAACATTAGGCTTCCATTTATCCACTACAGTACAGTATTTTACAATCCCATCCTATTGCTAATTTTACAACAACTTGATCAGATACCAAATGAGGTTGTTTGAAAAGCTTATTTTTCTCATATCGTCCGATTTAGCCATCATGCAATTATCAAAGACTAGCTGGATACCTGTGCTTTGCTACGAAACTATGTGATTGGGCTTAGTTTTAGGGGAGGAAAATAAGAGGGAAAAAATTCTGCCTCTGCCTATCAACATCCATCGGTATTCATCTGGCTGGCGTCTTGTCAGTGTGTGAGCTCAACGTTGTTTGGAAACTGAAATAGTATTTGCTGTGTGAGCAAGGAACCTGGGCATGGCTCAGCTCAACTGTTCTGTACTAAAGCCCATGTCACACCGGCCAACGGATGCAAAAAGGACACAATGGACGAGCAAAATGTTCCATCCATTGTTATTATCCACGGCTCTTAAAACAGAGGCAAAAATATTGCATTAATCCCCGGAGGCGGATTAACACGGACGCAGGGAGGGCAACGGACAGGGCGGATGCAAAGCCGATGGGGAATGGAAGCCCAGCGGCAAGGGAAGCGGATGGGGCGGATGGCGCAACCGAGGGCTTCCGGGGGGCCTCAGCAAAATAAGCGGATGTGGAACGGATGCAAGCGGATGCAGAGTGGATGCACAGCAGAATGAAGCGGATGCAAAAACAGCGGCAAGCCTAGAGCGATGCAGCAGCGGAAAGCCTAAATGGATGGCCATAGTGTTCATTTGGCGCATTGGGCGGGGGGGATGGGCATTCCGCAACGCCAGCGTACGATATTTAGGGAAAGCGCAGCTCGGCACGGTGGCCAGCATTATCCGAGGACAAGACCTGCTGCCTGGACACGTTCGAGTTCCTCTGCGATGCCTGCCTGCATGCCTTCGCAGTCCAGCCTTGTGTGCCTGCCTGCCCTGCTTGCCTTCCTGCCAGGCTTCCTGCAGCCTTACCTGCCAAAACGAAGCCTAACCTGCCAGGCTTCCTTCCAGGCTTCCTGCCAGCCTTATCTGCAGGCTTCCCTTCAGGCTTCCTGCCAGCCCACCTACCTGCCGGGCTTCCTGACCAGGCTTCCCCTGCCAGGCCAGCGCTATCCTGCTAGGGCTTCCTGCCTAGGCCTACTGCAAGGCTTCCTGCCAGCCTTGGTTGCCTGCCTGCGCAGCCTTTTGGTGCCTGGCTTCCTTGCCAGCCTCCGTGCCTGCCAGCCCTCCGCTGCGCAGCCCAGCCAAACCCAACACCATGGGGGAGAAGTGAAAGCCTCAGCAGCCTGCCCGCCATCCCCTGGGCAAGAGGGACATGGCCAACCCCCGCACCCTGCCCCTGACTTTCTTGCTTCTGCCTGGGTTCTGCGGGAAGCCTGCCCTGGCGATGGGTGCTTCTTTTTGATGGGTGCTTACTTCTGTTGAAGTCTGGCTCTTTGGTCCTGGCTGGTCCTGCGAGGGGGGGTCCTGCTCGTGCTCCTTGGACTTGTCGTGCTCCTGCTTCGTGCTTCCTGAGTCTTGCTCCGTACCCTGCGCTCTGTGCTCCTGGTCTTGCCGTTCCTGCGGGAGGCCTGGGGTCGGTGGGCTCTGGTCTTCGCTCGTCCCTGCTCATCCTGCTCCGTGATCCTGGTCCTGGCTCATGCTGTCCTGACTTGTTGGCCCTGCTGGTGCTTTAACTCTTAAACTGCTGCTTGCTGAGCTGCTGAGCCTGGCTTAAGAACTCGAGTGCTCGCCTGGATCTATGATCCCTGCTTGGTGAGGGAATGAAACGATGATGATGGATGATGATGATCCCTGGCTGTGCTCGGTGCTGGTTCGCTGAGCTGGTGTGGTGGACGAAGCCAAGGCCCTACTAATTACTGGGAGCCCCCTCTGATGAGGGGTCATCTGGTCCAGCCAAAGGGAGGAAAAAGAGGCGTATGCGGGGCACTGCTACGGGAGAGGACGCGCAATACTACATTGAGCGGAGGTGCGGCACCCGAGACTCGGTCGAGTGATTGGTGGCGTGGAGGTGGGACGAATGGCCCGCACAGCCATACGCGCTAACAGAAGAGAACGCTAGTGGCCAGGATAACCTAATCTGTGCGCTGGGAAGGGAACACCGGCTGCCTACAGGGACACCAGCGTCAAGCGAGGCACCTTGGGCGTTGGAGAGACGAGGAACCAGAGAGTATGAGGGTTCGACCTTCAGCAGTTGTGGCTCCTCGGCAAGGATGAGGACGCCCTGTATCGTGCATTGGCAGAGCCAGGGATGCAGCTTCCTCGGGAGGCGTGAAGCGGCTACGGGGGGGTTCCGCCACCAACCGAGGAGTCATCCAGGAGCCCCTACTGTCTAACCCCTCTCTCTTGGCAGCCTGCTTGAGAGGCCAGTCCCTCTTCTGGCCGACAGTCAGTCCTGTCTCCAGGCAGGTTTCTTCCTGTGGAGCATGCCTTCCGGCGGAGAACCTGCGGTACCAGGTGCTCGGGTAAAAGCGTGTGGAGTGTGGTACGAGGACTCCTGGTGCGGTGGGAGAAGAGGAGACACATCAGAGTCCAGCATAGTCCTACTAGCCCGCATCCACCCCCCCCCAGCTTCGCCTCCGCAGAAAGGCAGAGAAGCCGGACCAGCAGGAGGGGCAGAGCCACATTGTCCCTTGGTGGACGAATCAGGGACAGCCATCCGCACCAGCATAGATCTCCTCTCCTTCAGCTGGTCCAGCACCCAAGAACTCTTTCCCTCCTCAACCGCCCCCGCACAAAGGCCTTCCTCACCTATGTCAACCAGAATACCCGCTCAAGGAAAATGGCGGAACTCCTACAGTACCTAGAAGCCGGTGAAGGATCCGGGATCATGGCAGACTGCTTCAGAAACCCTAGCCAGAGCCCGCAGCTGAAGCTTTGTCGTCCCACCCGTCCTAAGTCTGCTCCTCCACCCCGGTGATGTCCTATACCGCATGTCGCAAGGCTTCCCACAGCCCCTCACCGATTACCAGGACTACGGCTTACCATCAGTAGGTAGGTCCCAGCAGAACACAGGGGCCGGCAGCCCTTCCCTAGTCCCAGGGGGGCCAGAGTCATCCAGGACACACCGGTCTGGACCGCACGGTTCCACTGATTGAGCCCCGGGCCCCCGGTGGCGTTTTGGCCAGCTGATGCCACCCTGGTCCTACACGACAGATGATGGCCACCCGACATAGCGGATGCCACCCATTTTCGGCCCAGTTCCTCACGCCTCAGGCTGCAGAGCAGAACAATCCCCACTTACAACTACTTCCTTCCTCCACCCCCACAAAGCCAACCCACGGCGTCAGTACAATCTTGGTCCGTTGGTACTGGGCTGACACCCATTGGCATGGAGGAAGGCACCTCTCAAAGGCATCGCGGGGCTGAAGGCCAGCCTGTCGCGAAACCTTCCTCGACATCACTGTCCCATTGTCCTTCTTCGGGGGCAGCACTCCAAGCACCACCCACCAGCCGACAGCACCTGGACCCTTTTACCCCTGAGACTGGGCAGCACCTCCAGTGACCAAAGAGAGTGGGCCAGGAGACTGGGTAGCTGCATACCTGTGGCGACTTTAATTTGGACACTTTGACCTGGGTTCCATTTTTTTTTACAGGCTTTGGTTGTTCAACTAAGTTTGAATCTTTGGATTCACACACTTGCTTCATTTCTTTGGTTTGTAAAATAAAGTCTTGGTGGACAAAAA
>BHFT01048971.1:8445-22652 GCA_004320025.1 Laticauda laticaudata
GGGGGGGGGGAGAGAGAGATGGACTTGTGCAACTATAACATGGAATAGGTGTCCACCTGTTCTTTTATACAACCAAAGAATAACGACCGTGACCTATGCAGATGAAAATGTATCTGGATTTTTAGAACAAATTTTTGAGTGGATGGAAACAACTATTTTCTGATTTGCTAATTCAACAGGACTATTGCCTACATATATGGATAAAGGTTTGAGTCCATTTTGTGGCAGAATCACTTTAAGACAGCTGGTATAATATGGTTAGATTGTGTTTTGGCAAACATAATAGTCAGTGGCAGCAGCACTATTAGCCTTCTGCACTCTGAAGTCCATTTTTTTCATTGTTTGAGAAGATAACTGCAGATTTTATGCTGTAGCTTAGCAAGTGACTGTGGTTAATGCCTTATGTATGTTTTGTTTCAGAATATTTCCCTTTTTAATCTTTCAACTTATTTATTTGGAAGTGCTTTCCCTTGGGGATCCTAACCATGGATGAATATGTCAATATGATTCAAATCAAGCACAAAGCTACTCAGCCAGAGGAGTTTGACTTTAACCTTCAGTATAAATTTACCTTGCTGCATTTTTTACTTTAAATGAATCACAGTTATCTCCCACTGTGCCATTCAAACATATTTTTCAGAGTGTAACTAGCTAAGCGAAATTAGCCAAATGATTCATTTTTTTACACTTTTTGTTCTGAATGTTCTCAAGCCAATTAAAGTCTAATTTTCCCCTTTGTAAAAACAAATGAACATTGACGCGAGAGTGTCACAAATGGCAGTTGAATGCTGAACAATAAGTTGAAGATTGAGTTATGTAGTATGACTACTGGCTGTTAAATACTGCTTTGAGAAATAATGTTATGTGCTGCATAAAAAAACATTTTGCCTCAGTTCAAATCTAATTCAGGAAATAATTTTACTAGGCCAGCTCAAAGTTACAAATAGTTAGCAAAGCTTTAGCAGATTTCTGACCCATCCCAAGCAATCAGCCAGTGCAACTTTGATTATACTTTCCATCAGTGATTGGACTAAACCTATCAGGGCCTGAGAATCAAGAACAATATATCGAGTTATTTACAAGGAGTTTTTTTCATTGTTCTTGACCTATAGACAGAATATTTCCAGGCTAAAGCAACTATTTGTAGTATATCTATGGAGGAGTCATTATAACCTCTTCCTGCAGTAAAACTGACCACACTTTCCACTCTCTGTTGCCTCACTGCCCTCTGAAAAACAGACCTGCCTTCTGAGAATTCCAACTATATTCCACAACAAAAACCTTTTAAGAGCAGATTGGTAATGAATTTGCACACAACTAAGTGATATCAAACATTTTAAATTACTACACACTCCCTATCACCGTAATGCAGGGGTGTCAAACTGGCAGTCCATAGGCTGGAGGCATTATGTGCAGGCCATGCCCATCCCAGCCCTGTGAATGGGAAAAACATCACAAAATGTCACGTTGTGGCAATGTGAGATCATGAGTTTGACACCTGTGCCATAAAGGAACATGCCTACAGCATTTCAGTGATTTTAATCCATATTGTCTGAACCAAAATATCTGCCAGGTAGACTAATGAAAAACAAAATAAAAAACAGCTCTCTAATTCTGCTAATTCATCTACTTTCCAGAAACATTTGACATTCAAAATAATGATAGGTGCTAATCTACATATACTGCACCCAATGTATTAATAATACATTTTAATAATGTATTAACTGCCTAATCAAACTAGCAGATTATAACACATATATTAACTAAAAGCAAACATGAGCATTTTTTCCATACAAATCCAAAATTTACCCACCCTGCGGTAATGTTCTGTCATGACTGCCTTCTGCAATACTGTATGGGAAGCTTCATCTGTATGTCTGCAGACAAGGTGTTCTGCAGGATACATTGCATGACATGCTGTCACTCAATGTCAACTGATATACTGGAATGGTTGGTTCTACCTGGTCATCAAACTCCAAAGGCTTCTTTGAATTGTACTTGGCAATAACAGTCAATGAGCGGCTGGCCTTAAAAATCTAAGTTGAAATAAATCAATACCACAGCCATACCATTAGAGTTTTATTAAGGTTTCCTTGTCTTTAAATGAGTTGGTGCATTATGTACCAATTGCAGCTTCTGGATACTTTTCAAAGGAAGGCTCATGGGTAGATGATAATGATGATGTGGAAAATTGTTGCCAGGGTGTCATATTCCAGGAAAGACTGCAAGGGCACACCAGCTGATCTGAGCATAGCCCCCTTGCCTATCTAACAATCATGAAGCAAAGCTTTAGGATGCTGGTCTTTGTTCTTCACATTCAACAAACTGTTAAACAATTATTTGAATAGAAGAATCTATTAATAATTTAATTTCCTCCACATAATACAAAGAAAGTGACAGTAATAAAATCTGAGTAAAAGTAGAAAAATTCATGATGGAATCTCAAAAAAGATTACTTTGGTTCCTGTATGTATTTCCATTGTTCCCATTGTCTTCTGTTATACCCTTGACCTATGCTGAGAATAACTAAAAATTTCTTTCCAGATATTTCTATGCCTCTTTACTATTCTACATAGTATTATACTATCTGTGTGATAGACTGATTTATGGAATGAATCAAGGGAGAACAGCTAGTGAAATCCTGCCTGCAAGTATCCATTGATTGTGACTAATGGAAAAATTGATTTTTACACAAATATTGAATGTGTATTTTACAGGACAGGCAGCAAAGAAAACTACATTTTAGCAACTCTTTCCAAGATGATTTTATTGTGGATTAACCTGGGTGATAAAAAGATATATGAGCACATAACATTGATCATGTAATTGTTCTCTGGGACTAAATGGACATGTATTTACACATTATTTTTCCTGTTTTCCATCTAGCCATTCATATTTTAGAAATAAAATGTTCCTGCTTCTTATATAGAATACTATGCAATTTCTACATGGATTAGCATCAATAAAAAGCACCCTATAAACATGTTATTATTTATTTCACTTTCAAATTTCTCAAATCAAGAGGCATGTATTCACAAGGAATGTGTTGAAAAGTTTCTGTGGGTCATTTCTGATTTAATTTACAGCCAACATTCAAATCAAAGCAAATAACCCCTCTTAATTCAGTTAGAAAAAATATAATATAGCTTGATGTTTAATTATTAAATTTCAGCAAACCATAAAGAATAATTAACTGGCAAATTGGGACAAAATTCTAGCAAAATCAGAAAAAGAGAATTGAATAAGCAAGCAATAAAATAGGAGTTAATGACAGGATTCTATATCTATCTCATCTAGAATTTATTTTGCTTCAAAAAGGAAACAATTTGGTGGGCAGGAATTATATATCCAATAGGAGGAAACATAAAATTGACAAATCTTTAATGATGCTACTTCTGTTCAATCAATGCTGCTTAATATAGTGGTGTTGCAACAACAATGCTGAGGATTAAAAGTGGAATACACTGAAATTCATGTTTATCTGTCCTCTACAACAGATTATAACGTTAGCTTTCTAAACAACTTCTGAAATGCTGCAAGGTTTTATCATCTTTATGGTCAGATTTTTGGATCATAACTTACAATGTAAACATCTCCAGTATTTTAACCTTTCATTTTACACTTCATTTCTGATCTAAAGTTAACTCCATGGCAGAAACTTGAATAGATTTTCAGGCACTTCAGTTCCAATTTGAGCTGTCCTGAGGGAAGCTATTACTTTATTGAAAAACATTTAATTTCCTATAACAATAGAATAAAAGATAAAACAGAGTTCAGTTAGCACAATCTTTGTCCATTCTGCATCAGAATGGAAAAATACATCTCTTATCCACAACTTCACATACCATCAACTTAAACTGTCAATTTGCTTGGAAAAAAGTAAATGCTACATAAAGTCTGATCCATGTTTATTTCCCTTCTCTCCCTTTGCCTCCTCCCCCTACAAATATCAGCAATAGATCTTTATCCACCAGCATTTCCCAGAAAATAAAAGAAAGCAAGATAAGCACTGTATCACAACTATTAATTATTTTTAACTATTATTTATGTACCTTATATGTCATTGCATTTGTTACTGAATAAAAAATTCCTTGTTTATAAATGGGGGGAAATACACTATTTGGTAACAAAACAATGGTATAAATCAAAATTTAACATCAGAGATCACGAAAGTAACTATTTTTGTATCTTGCCTTTATTATTTTTACAAGCAACCCAAGGCAGTGAACATATCCAAAGCATCTTCTTCCTCCTATTTCAACCAATTCTTAGATTATGAGAAAGACCATTTCATAATATTACAATGGCATTTAATGATCTTTCTAAAACTAACAGATTGCAAGTTATACTCTATAGTTCTTGCTGTGCCAAAGGGATGGAGGATGTGCAGGCAGTGAAAAGATGCCTCTTCAAGGTCCTTGCTGATGTAATTTCCTTAGGGATCTGGAGAGATCCTCTTCTCTTTTAAATAGTCAGAAACATTGGGAGAAGCTGATCAATTTGCTGGCTGCAATTCTTTGCATTGTATTTCTGTTCCTTGGAAGATCCGATTCTATCCTCAGAAGCCCTGTGGATAAATTTTCTGGATTATTTAGCAAACAGCTTTTAAGGTTTACTTTCACTATCGGTCTCAATATTCATTTGAAGTTTTCAAAACATGTTTGTGAATACAAAAACTATTTCTGCCATTATCACAAACTGAGATATACAATATCCATGGGAAAATCTTACAGTGGAGACATCTATCATGCAAATAGAAGTTCATACTGATGTTCATAAGTATCCATGGTAATTACATGTTTTGAGCAGCCTAACAAAATATGTGTATATTACACGTACAAATTAGTGAACAAAATTATGGTGTTTACAAGTTGTGCTGCAGTTAACATTCTACAGGTTAATTTTATTTATTAAAATAAATCCTTGTCTTCTGTCATGCATATATATGCAATCAATTTATACAAATACAACCAATGAGATAATATTACATTAAAATACAATAGAACAAACATTCAAATAAGAACAATATAACTAATCAATGGCTGTAAATAAGATTTTGCACCACGTCAGAAATAATTGGGAAGAAACACTTAAGCAGAGCACTTCTCTGCTATTAATTTGGTTGCTTGAGAGAACTTTCTTATTCAAACTCATGCCAATCTTACAAAGTCTTACTTTTTTTCCAGAGTGCCCAGTCTTGAAAAATAGTTTCAAATTATTTTTCCCAAATTATGTTTGTAGAGTTCTGATCCTTGTCTGATCATGGATATCTGCAGAGAAATGATATTAAAAAGTCAATATGGCAGCCACATGCTTTCAATTAAAACCTTCCTTTTTAATTCCACCACAATACTCATTGCAAATCAATTACAGCAGCAATAAGTGACTGTTGGGAGACTTTAAAGAACAAGTTAGGAATAGGTCATCATGGAGAATATCTATTTGTGTGGTGGCCAAGAGTCAGAAATGACTTGATGGTGCATAATCAATCAAATGCATGGTTATGATTGATATCTTGATTTTTTTTTATCACCCCTTCAGACACCCCTGGCTCTTATTCTAAATTAAAACAACAGCACACTCCAAAATTCTAGAAAATAATAGGATTTTCAACAAGCATTAAACTTCAGCTGAGCTGGCACATGTTTTATTTCTGCAGAGCATGGTTGATAAAAGATTAAAACGGGACATCATGTAGAAAGCTTTCTTACTGAATTCTTTAAGCTGCAAACCTGCTTTGACAAGTGATGTCGAGTGAGGCATTCACAAGAATGCAATCTAAATCTCCCCAAGTTACTTCTTCTAGATTACCACTCTTGAACTGTTCAGGTCTCAGTCTTCTCATTGTCTGATTATATTCTGACCTTAATATAAGACTTGGCCATGTTTGTAAATATGCTTATTAGCATATCTGTTTTAACGAACTTGACAGTACAATCTTATAGATCTCCTTGAATTCAATAATTCTGGACCCAGTAGATAAGTATAATATTGAAATTAATTATTTTGTCATGCAAATACTTGGTCAAAATATATAAGATATATCGAAGAGATCTTTTGAATCCAACCCTTCGTGATATTTTTAAACCATCCCAATGAATGAATGTCTTAAGATATGAGCCTGTATTTCAGAAATATTTTTCACCTTCATATTCTACTACAGTTATATTGGTTTCATTGATTGGATTGTCAGAATGCCTTGAAGCCAGCCAAGAAAGAATGTGCACTTGAAATGGCACTTTAAAAGTGATTGATATGAATGATAAATTCTTATTCCACCAAGTTATTTCTACTGACTCTACAAATTTTTTGATAAATTCTCTATGAATGTATTTCTTCTTTCTTTATGTGTAAACAATCCTTGCTAAAATAAGTATATACAACACATCAAAATGTCCATCACCACCACAGTGACCTTTGCATGACCAACATAAAAATGTGATCCTCCCCATAATATAAAACTATTATTACTTTAAAGGTCAATTTGTCAGACCTCTAGAGTCTGCTTAAAATTAAGCAAGCATCTTGAATGTTCCATTTTAAATCAAGATAAACTTTCTTTTTCTTTTTATCCTGGATTGGGTAAAGCATTACAAAATGATGGAGGGTCTACTTCTCTTATCGTGGATTATGATTCAGAATGGAACTAATTGTTACAAGGAGAAATTTCCAAAGTGGATCAAATTGGTGATAGGACATTTTAGTGCCTGAAAAACTATCAAAATGATATGTGAGACTGCTGTTCTCAGTAACAACTCATTCATAAAGTGTATATGGCCTTTCAAGCTTTATTTATTTATTAAATTTATATGGCTGCCCATCTCAGTGCTGTGATCCTGGGCAGCTTACAAAATACAAAAGTACAAAAACATTCAAAAACTAATAGAGAAATCATTAAATACCCTAAAAATAAAACTGTTCAAAACCATATTCATTTATTTATGCTGTTATTTGACCCTGATCCTTTATATCACCATGTGCATGCAATGGTTTAAAAAATACACAAACTTTTCAAATTCAAGTACTAAAGCTTATTAAAGCTGAATGCCATTAATACACTGGCCTTGAACCTCTTTATAGCCTACAATAGGCTTATCAAAATAATTAAAATAGGCTAACTCCTCAAAAATGATTCCAATTGTGCACTAAATTGTCAAACATAATTGTATAAATTCACAATGAGGGGGAAACAACATATAGTCTTAGAGTTCACACCAAAGCCTTCTGAACCTACCTATTAGCTAAACAACACTGGATCTAGAAGAGTTGGCTTTTACAATAGTTAAACTGATTTTAAAACTTGCAGGTCCAATTGATTGAAATACTCCCTTGTTTCCCTGAAAATACGACCTACCCTGAAAGTAAGTCCTTGCTTGATTTTTACATGTGCACCCTACCCCCCTAATAAACCCAAACTAAAATCCCTCCCATGCCAGAGTCCACGGGTAAAAATTAAGCTAGGGTGGGGATGGGGGATGGAGCTGCCCTACTACTTACCTTTGGACAGTTGTAGCTAGGCCTCACACACCCCAACACCTGCTTTGCTGGCCCATTTCTTCTGCAGCCAGCAAGACTGGCAAGGCTTTCCTGAAGGCTTCTGTAGCTGATAACAAAGTTTTGGATTGATCCAGAGCTCTGTTATTGGCTGCAGAGGCCTTCAGGAAAGATTTGCTGACCACAGAAAAAGAAACTCCTGAAGGCTTCTGACAGCAAAAAGGAAGCTGGGGGTGATGCACGCAAGTAACATTAGTCAGTGGATAACATCCCCCTCAAAATAAGACCTGGTGCCTTTTTGGTGGCAAAAATATATATAAGACAGGGTCTTATTTTTGGTAGCAATAACCTGTGCAGAAAGTAGATCCAGAAACTTGTAAATTGGAGATACAGTTCCCCATGACAGTGTTTGATTATTAAAAACAAAACAAAGCACACACACACACAACATGGGAACAACTATCACAACACTGATAGTTAAAAACTATTAACTTTTTTCTACAGTACTTTGAACAGAATTTGAACTTGATGATCTTAGACAGGCACAATTCACAATTCACTATTTTCTATTACAATATTAAGGCAGTGAAGTTTTTGTGATTTTCAGGTCCTACAACAGATTGCATTCTTACGCAAGCTTTGTTTTGTTTTAGTTTTTTTACGTTTTATGGCTTCTAAACATATTATTGCAACAGAATCATTGCAAGGAAATCCATTAAAAGAATGAACCTACATATGAATGGAGATGCTTTCCAGGGTTTTGCAATTTACAGTTTTAGATTACTTTGAGGCAAAAGAAAAAAAAACAGTAAAATCTTCTCAAACTGCAACATCTTCTCACCTATTCCTTCAGTGACTCTCATACATATCACTCATTTTGTAAACAGGAACTTTAGGGAATGAATCCTATACCTATTTGGGCAGAAATAGGTAACATTATTTCAGAGTTGAATATAAAATTGTGTGGGGAATATGACAGTGCTGAATGGTTCATTGCAAACTATAGAAGATCTTCACAGTTTGAGGAAAAGAAGATATTCTATTTATCAGATTCATGAATTGTATCAGTGAAATGTCAAATTTTTCAGGAAATGAGGTTAATGCTATTCTGTAGATGACCTTTTTAAATGGTTGCAGAAGGAACATTCATGAAATGACTACCATGGCCAAAAATATGGCCAAACATTCCTTCAGCAGCATTTCTGGGATGTCCCTGAGATATTTTGGAGTTATTTTTTTCCTGGGCAGCTAGAAACATTTCCAAACATACAAAAAAGGGGAGGAGGCAGTTGTCATAATTATTTTGATTAAGAATATCTGTGGAACTTCTTTGTTTTCAGAGGTATTATTGGAAACAAAATCATTCTGGAAGTTAGGATTTAGGATAAGAAGATTTCAGCTTCTTATGTGTTTATTATTTTTTAATGCAAAAACATTCTAAAAAAATCCAACTCTCAGGAAGCTTGTTGGGTGCCAAGGCGAATGACATAAGAACAGCGACATAACAAGAACACCCATTGCCAATTCCTTTTACTTCAGCAGCCAACCAGTTTCAAATGCCAAACAAATAAACAAAAAAGTCAGTTATTTGGATGCAAGAACCCACTCCTGATTATAAACTCACATTTTCTCCACACCTTTATTTCTTTTATCTCCCAATCCACTAACAAAAAGGGAGGAGGAATATAGCACAAATTAGAGCATCCTACAGGCTATGAGTTGGTTCTTAGGCATCTGTTTCAGAAGTTGGGTGTAATGAGGTTGAATATTTTTCTCTGTTCCCAAAGGATGTGTAGTCAAACACATGAGAAAAGTAACTAAACAGAACATCAAACAACAAATTACATTTGATGTTTGTACTATATGCAGGACAGTTTTAAAGCAGTGACAGTTAAGGATTTCAACTAAATAAATTAAAGGAATTAATCATGTAAGTTATTTAATATTAGTTTAAAGGAGTAAACATTTTTTTCTGAAATGAATTAAGGTATAGGTTTTTTGGCATCACTAGGTGTAATTGTCATTTAATAAATAAGCATATTGTAAAACTAATTCACCAAAAGGCATACAGGAAATCCATACTATTGTATAAGGTAAAGGTTCTCTTTGCACATATGTGCTAATCATTTCTGGCTCTAGGGGCAGGGGGGCAGGGGTAGGTGGTGGGGGGCAGGTGGTGTGGCCAATTCAACATCACTTGTATCAGGGGCACTTGGGGTCGCCCAAGTGCTCTGCCAGCAAAAATGAGCTCCCAAGCTCTGTTTTTGGCTACAACGACCTCCTGCAACCCTCTGCCAGCAAAAAAGGAGCTTGCGAGGGCCACATACAACCCTCCCAAGCTCCATTTTCTGTAGCAGACGCACTGCAGGCACTGGTCCTTTGCTGTTTCCAGGACAGCTCCATGAGCCAGATCTAAGCATCCTGCAGGCCGGATCTGCCTCTAGGCCTTGAGTTTGACAACCCTGACCTAGAACTACTTACACAGCCTTTGTTATTTTTCTCCTTATCTGTTAATGCATCTAGTGATCAGGGCTAATATGTATGATATATAACAAAACAGTATAATATAATGTTACGGAAAGATTTTAGCAATCATCTAGTTTAACTACTGCCCAGCAGAGAAATCCACTACAACAGCAATACTAAACACTTGTATAAATTAGATGTATTTCATGTATATTTTATAGTAATTGTTCTTATAACCCATTATGGTTTTCCTCTAACCCATTATGATTATAACAATATTACTCTGCATTACCTTGCAGATAGAAAATTGTTTTCACAGGACTACAATAGGTGGAGACCAATCCTGTTCCTATCCACAGCAAGTCTCAGAGCTGGTTAATAGGAGTGATGCGGAGACACAAATGCAGACATGTCCTAATCATGCCTGCTGGTTGTCCATTGCCTGAACTATCACAGTAAAGAGGCTGGATTGCTTGGGACAAGTGCGACATAAAAGACAAGAAGAGAAAATTGGAGGCAGAGTTCTCTGTTCCCAACAGTGCCCAATAGGCTTTTTGGTAGACCAAGACAAACATAGTGGCTAGATTCAACAGAGTTGAGAAAATTCTCACAATCACTGGGAGAGTCTGGGCAGCACTTATTCATTTCTACTTCACATGGTTCCCTAAGTGGCAAGTGCCCTTTGTTGAATCTGGATAAATAACCTTATTTACAGGCATGCAAAACTACTGCTCATATGCACCAGATAAAAGGCAAATTTGTGAGTTAACAAGACCTCAAATAACATTAAAGAAATCCTGGGTTACCTCAGAATTAATACAAGATTTAGTCAAGAACCATGAAAGTTAATAAAGGGGACTCTGAGCTTCCTCTTTCCAGGGAGGTTACAAGCAAATTGGCACTGAGGCAAAAGAGAATTACATCCACTGTCATGGAATGATTAATGACAGATTCAGGAATCAGCCAAATGACTTTTGGTTCATTTTCCACACTTACTGCTGTACAAGCTCTTCCTAGTAAATGGAATCACTTGCGACCACTGTGCGCTCACATCTCTCTCCTTTACAAGTAATCATCAGAGAGGGCAGTAAAAGGACTAAGACCCATGAACCCATTGAAGACAAGCTAGTATAAAAGAAATCCTACCTTTTCATTCAGCTTGACTCCTGCACTCTAACCACTGCACCACCATGGCTCAAAAACAGTGAGCTAGATCTACCTTCCAGTGGGGTAAAATGAGATTCCTTAAACTAAATTATCCCAGCCATGGAGCATGCCTTGATTGATTGATTGATTGATTGATTGATTATATCCTGTTTCAGAATGATGTGACAATTCCCCCTACCTTTAACGCTTGCTGTAGGAATTTTTATATGAAATTTACTAACAGGAAGATGATGTTCCCTTCCATAATTATCTGTGAGGGCTCTGTTAAATTTGCATAAATTGATGAAACAAAGGAATGGGTAGAAGGTACCAATAACTGCTGCTCTGCTCTAAGTAGATTTAATTTTATGTATGTAATATATCATAACATTTGGAGACCACCCGATTCCCTCACAGAGTATCTCAGAGGATGCCTTGTCACCATACTGCATTTCCTAAATTGAGCTATTTCTCTCTTCTCTTGCATTTTTTCCTTCTAGTTATCCTTCCCTTTGCCTTATTTCCATCACATTTTCTTTCCAATATTTCTTTCCTATCCTTTGCAATACACTGCTTCCCTTTGGGCCTTGGCCAATCTCCATGCTACACTTGTTTTTCTTCACATTTCTGGTTTGGTTGTTGAAGTTCGAAGGAGAGGCAGAAAATGTGTGTGGTGTATGGATATACATGTATGTGTGTGTGCACAATTATCTTCCTTTTGTGTGTATGGGATGTGTCAAAAAAAGTTGGTCCAGCTATGTAACCTAGAAAACTTTTTAAATAAAAGAGAGACCACTATATTTTTTTTATAAGTACCTGATGGTTTCTGTGAAGAATTGATTACAATCTCTTAAAAGAAATGCCTCCTGGTGAAATGAGTGGCACATACCACAAGATGAGCATTTAACTCAGCCAAGCCATCTCTCAGTTTATGAAAATCTTCCTTCAAGTATTATTGACTCTCTGTCTCAGAATTTGTCCTGCAGGAGATACTGCACATTCAAAAAAAGAGTAATGATTAGGAGCCATCAGCAGAATTTGTGTCATATCCTCAAGTAGGACTTACAGAATGATTCTTTGAGGCAAACCAAGAAAACGGGCAGCTGACAAAACAAATATTTGTAAGCACTAACCTGAAACATAGTCCAAATTCAATTATCCAAATTCAGAAATACAGTTTCTATTTCAAGCAAAGGAAGTTTTGTATTTCATAAGCATGCACCAACACATCACACTAATACTGCAGCTTTTTGCTACCATCATTTCCTTTAAAAACAAATAGAGTAAACGTGTTATTGTTTCAAAATCAAGATATTTGCCTAATTCTTATTGCAAATGTTTCAAATATCCAAGCCTGTGGAAAGAACAAACAGGTTGTCAACAGCCTCATGCGTAATATTTTATCAGTTTGATCTGATACAGCTGTGTTTTTAGAAAGAAATGCATCTCCCCTCCTCTTTTAATAAGAATGTGAGATACAGTGACTAGCCAAACTCTGATTGCTAGAAAACAATATCATGTGAAGATATCAACAAAAGTAGATTACACCATAAAACTAATTTGGCTGGAACTCTGATACATCTTTTTTTTTTCCAAAAAAAAGATCACCTGGAACCAAGGCTCAATTCTATTTTGTTGTTAGCTACTTGCATTTCTTTTATTTGTTAAAATGCAATTGACCCAGGAGGCCATTCAAAAAATAAAAAGCTTTTCTCTTTGAGCCCTAATTATCTCTGCTTTCTATCTGCTCTTCATATTCTCCTGCATTTCATTTCCTACTTTGATTGCAGGCAGCCAAGTTTTGACCATTGTTTGACCATTTTTGACCATTGTATCCAGGCTTCAAAAATTAATTTGGAAAATGGTATTCTGGAGCCTGCAGGAACACCTGTCTACAACTCTTCAAAGCAATTTATTTTGTGGAATCAGCTGCCTTCTGAAGATGTCATGTAATCCCAGGAAAAAACAAACTGCTTTAATGAGTTGAGGACCGGCCCTATGATTGTACAGCCTGGATTATTTAAAAATCACTGGAATTAAAAAAAGTATTTAGTATTTTAGTATTTATTTGATTTGTCAGTTGCTTACAAGATACAGGTATAAGAATAAATATAGTTTTGAACACATGAGATAGATACTTACAAGAAAAATAAAAAACCTTACTGGCGGACACCATTATGGGCTTCCAGCCACAATTACCCAAATCACAGCCCCGCCGGTTCTTATCGACTTGTTTTGGACGACGGTAGAACATGGAGCGGGACACATCGACCAGCATTCGCTCTCGAACACTAGAACGCAACACCACACCAGCGCTGCAAATAAGACAAACCCAAAAAACAACTGAGGGGGGGGGGGAAACACAAAATAATAAAAAAGGGAGAGATGAACTCCAATAACACGACAACAATCACTAACAAAAACTCAAAATGAAACAAAAAAGGGCACTCCACAGTTAGACGACCTCCAGAGAAAGAAGTCCGGGAGCAGAAGAACGCAGGCGAGGCCTTCCTGGAAGGAAGGACCAGCCAGGCCATGCTCGACCAGCTCGGACGAACCTAAGGAGGGAGCGGCGGAGCCCCCTCAACCGGTCTGAGAAACCCGGTGGGAGCCAGCAAGGCTGACTCACCCCTTCCAGGAGGTCCATGGAGAAGATGCCACGAGAAAAAGCGATCCTGTCGAACCGCTTGAAAGGAAACCCACGCTGAAAATGAACTGCGCAGGTCAACCAGGACTTGCAAAATCCCCCACCTCCCTGGCGGACTAACGTAGCGCACGTTGGATGAAACCAAGAGGGAGGGGTGTTGTGTATAGAACTTGGTAGAACTCCAATACCTCGATCTGATTGCCAAAACGGCCGTTTCTTTGGATTTGGTTACTAAGACCATTCTGAATGGTCCCGCTAAACGGTGGGACACTCAAACAAACTGTCATTGGCCACAAAGCCGTGAGCAAGCTGCTATAAGAAGCGGCTGCACGCGCTTGAGCCAATGTTCTGTTACCAGAGTTACTTTACCGTTTTAAATAAAGAGCTGTTTGTTACAATCCGGTGCTCCGTGCATTATTTCCAAAAGAACACCTATCCATCCTGTCGCTATTGT
>BHFT01048974.1:0-15336 GCA_004320025.1 Laticauda laticaudata
AGCCAGAGTTTGGTTTTGATCATATTTTTCTAGAGCTTGGTTTCAAAGTGTTCCATGTAGAGTTTGCGTTTGACAGTGAGAGGGGTGTCCAATGGTGCTCTCTATTTGTTTGTATTTTTGACCATTGTAGGTGGTATGATGGAAGCAGTGGTTGGTAGATCTAGTTGTTACGTGGGGGTATGTATTTGTTTGGTGGCTGTCAAGGCTTCTTTTATAGGCACTTGGGTTGAGAGGGATATGACATCGAGCTCACTAGTAGGTCGCTGGTTGTAAGTTTTGTTTCTTTATGATCTCAATAACTGGAATGAGTTCCTACCTGGTGAGTTGTGTTTTCTGCATTAGGCTGTAATTCTTTGGCGAGAAATTTGGCTAAGTTTTGTAGAGGGGCTATGGAGCTGACTATTGGTCGTAGTGAGTTCCCTTTTTGTGTATCTTGGGGAGACCATACAGCTTGGGCTCTGGATGATTTTCTTGGTTTATGATTCTTTGCTGGAATTCTCGCTGATGGGGAGGCTTTTATTTTGGATTCTGGTTGGTTTTTTCTAGGAGTGTGGGGTCAGGGTAGGGGTTTTGTATGTGGGGTCTTGGAGTAGGTTGGTTACTTGGTTTGGCAGTTTGTTCTGCCATATCATCAGGCTTTCGTGTTGTGAGTGTGTCTCACACACAGTGGTGAAGACACACTTCCTACAGAAGCCTGATGATGGCAGATGAGATTCTGCTGAACGTTGCAACAACTTTACAGACTTACAATGAGCTACAACTGTAAGGAAACTGCAATGACGTTGGGATAATACCCGAGGCAGTAAACAGCAAAATGTAAGTACCGCGAGAGCTTAAAAAATAAAAAATATATATATATATATATATGGATCTGTGGCTATTCGGGTTTTCTCCCCCAACGTAGAATTGGAGTATCAGAAACAAATTATATATATATATATTATTTGTTTTTTAGTTTGGGGT
Organism: Laticauda laticaudata; assembly: GCA_004320025.1. Taxonomy (NCBI): domain Eukaryota; kingdom Metazoa; phylum Chordata; class Lepidosauria; order Squamata; family Elapidae; genus Laticauda; species Laticauda laticaudata. The sequence goes on from BHFT01048974.1 coordinate 964, forward strand.
ACTTACATGTGTGCTGTTCAGCTTCCTTCGGGTATTATCCCACGTCATGTTAGTGCTTTTAAAGTTGTTAGCAACGTTTCAGCAGAATGCTCATTCCATCATCAGTTCTGTTATTGAGTCGTAGTGGTTCAGGCTATCCAGCTGTTAGTTTTAAATTAAATTTGAGGCTAGCCTATTGCTGTCCAGGATGTTTTTTTCTACTCCTGATTGGTTGGGAAGTCTTGGTCTGTGTTATTGTTCTTGGAGTTTTGTTGATTTGGTGTTTGGGTTTTCTGTCGTTTGTGGCTTTGATGGCTGCAACACTGTGTTCCTTATGGAGGCTTTCAGTGGCAGCTTGGCTTCGCGTGAAAGACGGCTTTATACTATTAGGAGTAGGTTTCATCTGGGTGCTGGTTGGGGTGTGTTTGGATGGAGGTTCAGGGGGAGTCTGTTTGTGCGGGTTTTACCTGGCTTTGCTGGTGTGGAGATCTTCTATTGAGAGTGCAGGCTTCCAATGATTGACATCTGGGGATTCATCTTTCTAATCATGCTTCAGGTTTTTTCATCTCTATGGCTTCTCTGATTAATTCTGAGGGCTGGGTTTTCTATAGTGGCTAGGGTTTTGTGCCATTGAAGTTAATGTTGTGGACCTGTGGTTTTCATGTGTTGGGACAAGTGAGGAGTGTGTTCCAGCTTTTTTACTGCATTTTGTTGTTCATCCAGGCGGGTATTATTCTTCTATTGGTCTGCCCAATGTATGTGGCCGGGCATGATGCACAGAGGATTATATATGCCATTGGTTTTCCAGGTCAATTTTGTCTTTAGGTTTCTAAGGATGGCTTGCTATGTTTTTGTCTGTTTTGAAGGCAGTCTGACTGGTGAATGCCTGTGTAGTATCTTACTGATTTTGGCTAGTACCTCTTATGTAGGGCGGACAGCTGTTCATAGGTCTGTTCATCTTCTAGGTCTCTATTCTGTCTTAGTGTGTTTTTGTGGATCAAGCTAGTGATTTTGTTTTTGTGGAAGCCATTAGCTGTCAGTCTTGTCATTCTTTGAGGTCTTTTTTCAATCTCTATGACTTCTCTGATAATTCTGTAGCTGGGATTTTCTATAGTGGCTAGGGATTTTCAATTCCACTTCAATGGCACCAAAATCCTAGCCGCTATAGAAAACCCCAATATAAATAATTTTGCCAGGATAGAACGGCATTCACCAGAAAATGGGTTTTTATTCACAGATTCTCCTTGCTTCCAAACTGCTCAAAGGTTAAAGACCTTCTGTATAAGATTTGCAGGTTCTACAGAGATTCAGAGAGAAAAGGACAAGAAAAAAATTGATTCATGAACCGAAACACACATTATCAGTTTATATATTTTATGTAAAATATTTCTTTTATATATTGACTCAAATGTATTTCATGTTCATACATATATGTGTGAATAGATACTGGCCAAGTTGTTTTAAAAATTGCAAGGGATGAGCTATGCAGTGGAGCACTAAATGTGAATTAAGCTTTTGTTCAAAAGTGTTCTTTGTCGTTTTCCATTTTTCATATCTATTTAGTATGAATACATTTTATTTCCACTGAGAAATGGTACAAATGAACTGTACAATTTTAGGTCCTGACCTCTGTTCCAATACAGTCAAGGAATCTCATTATATAATGATTCAGGATTTTAATAGGGAATTTTTACCACTAATATTCAGAATGTTAAAGTCTATAGATAACACAAAGCCTAGTTTCATGTTTAATGTACAAGACTAAAATGCGTTAGACAATTTACAATTAACTACTTTGTTTTCTCCACAACATTACAAGAAGCTGGAGGAATGTGGATTTTTAAAATCCATACAACTTTATATTTCTGGCTTTCTGTCCTCTTACTACTGTAGCTTTGTATGCCCTGTTGAAGTCATTTAGTAATCTGAGACATGTCAAAGAAAACTGACAGTCTTCTGTAAAACCATTTCTTTTCTAAGCAAAAAAAGGGGGGACATGAATGAGTACAATCAACAGAATCTTAAAACATGAATGTGTTTGGTTTAAAAAGTAATTTTCTAACCTTAATTTCGGGGTACTCCCACCAAGAAAGACTAGCCAATGTTAATTCATACACTTTGATTTGGAAATATAAGCACCTCAGAAGAAATAGGTCTATAAAACTTTTGCATATTTTAATTTATATAGGGTATAATTTAAATCAAATAAATAGCAACAAGATGCGTATTTCTATATTGAATAAGGAGGTAACTAGGAGATTTTGTGCCTCCTATTCAGTCTGCTGTCCTAATGCTTTGATTATTATTGGTGGTCCTTTAAACCAGGGGTATCAAACTCAAGGCCCGCAAGTAGGATTTGGCCTATGGGGTGCTCAGATGTGGCCCATGGGGCAGGCTTAGAAATATCAAAGGACCAGCCTGCGGTGCCTCTGCCAACCAAAATGGGCCAAGGGAGGGCCCCCCATTACTTATTTTTGGCCTCCACGGCCTTCTGCAGCACTCTCTTAGCCAGAAAGGGCCATGGGTGGCATCATACAAGGCCCCCCATGGCCCATTTTCAGGTGGCAGAGTGTTGCAGGAGGCTGTAGAGGTCCCTCCTGCAGCCCATTTTTGACCACCAAGGTGCTCCAAGGTGCATCTATCCCATCTGGCTCCTGTTGGCCCACAGAGGGGAATCCAGTTTGACACCCCCTGCTTGATACACTGGACCTGGACGTGATAGTCCTTTAAGCAAAGATCTTCAAATAGAAGATACAGCCACTGTCTTCTCTATTTTAGTAAGAAGTCATTTAAATTTTACCAAGGATACCTATAAAGTTAATTGTCATTATTTTAAGGAAGTTACTGTCACCTGCATTAGCATTGTTAAATAGTTGTTGCTGTCTAGATGGAAATCATGTTTCCAAAAGATTGGTCAAATAATTTTGAAGAAAAGTTAAGCAAAGTGTAAACAAGTTACACCTAGTTTGTACAGTTCATGGCATTCAAAAATATACTGCCTCAGTGAACTGATTTTTGTTCAGCCATCATTGCTAAATTGAAATCTTTGCCTAATACATTTTGGTCAGATTTTTAAACTAACTTACAGAAGATGATCACATTGATTTCATTATTGGATGAATCAGTTGATATGACCAGTAGATAAAGGTCAGTCTAGTTTATCTTTGTCACTGTGACCAACCAGATATCCCAGAAAACAATCTCAGTTATCTCATGATAACAATCTCTTCTCAAGTTGTTCAGCAACTCCATGGCTTGGTCCAGGTTACTTGACCTATCTTGTACCATTAAGACAAGCTTGCCATATCCAAGCCTACTGCAGATGCCATTGGTAAAGGAACTGGCAGGATCCAGAAGAATATCTTTGTCTGTTGTAGCACCTGACCCTTGAAACATCCTGATCCCCAGGGCGCACTTTGCACCTGTCCTTTCTCAGGGGCCTGAAGTCCTTGCCTCTGCTGATTGGCCTGGTGATGCAATAGAGGAGTAGAACACTGGAATTTCTGACTGGATTAATAAACTGGCCCCACTTTGACCTTATACTTCCTGCTCCCAATTTGCCTACCTTTTAATTCATACTATTATACTTGTGTTATTTTTATTGTTTTTATTGCTTTGCTATTGTTTGTTTTCATTATTTTCATTTTTTCTATGTTTTACTGTTGTAAACTGTCTAGAGTAGCCCCATAGTGAGATAGGCAGCAAATAAATTTAATAAATAAACTGGCATTTTATTGTACATTCTGATAATAATAGAAGTAATCATAGGAAGTACATTGTTTTAACTGTTCTGATGGTTTAGCAAGTTGATTATAAGACATACTTCTTTTTATATAATTTAGTATAACATTCTGAATGAAAGTCATGTTTGCTAAGGAAATGCTTGGGCAAAGTTTGATATTATGAAATAATGTAAGGGTTAGATGTGTATTGAAGATTTGATTGTATGTCACTGAAGGGAAAATGCATTTAGAAGATAGAATCAGGAAATTCCTTCTAACTGAAGAAACATCACAGATAGATAAAAATTGTTTTATTCTGACTTATCTAAGACTTGTTGAAAGGAGAGAAAGATACCAAATGAGACACCACACATTCATCTGTATAGAAAGAAAAATAAAGCAAACATTTTAAGCCATCCTCTAGAGGGCCACACAATAATAAAAACTGAAATAAGCCCCTTTTCTAAAACATAAAAATAGTTAATATATGAGAATTTTTGAAATCATTAGTAGTTAATCCGTAGGCTTTCATCATTATCCCAGAAATAAATCTCCAGTATGTTTTAAGACAGATGTATCAAAGAACAATATAGAGAACCTATTATTTCACAAATGAAAACATTGGAAACAGTGCTTCAACCTAGTTTATGATTGGATACTGAATAAAAATGTACATTGTAAGAAGCACTCTATTCTTTAGAAGTAGAAATGCAGAGGGAACAAAAATATTACAACTATAGGGGAAATAAATCAGAGTCTATTACCAGTGTTTTCAAATGAATGGCAAACTACAAATACATCCTTAGCTTAGATATGGTTACCTGCTTATAATTAAATTCAGCCATATTACTATATATTTTGTTTTCCTACATATTTTGTTTTCCTATTATAAATGAATGTCCATTGGCAGAAGTTAATAGTAGATTAAACCAATGAGAAAAATCATTTTGAAATTCTTCTCATCAAATTTCAGTGGAATGAATGGGATTTTGAATCACAATACAATAATGGAAAACTAGAAGAATTTTCTGTACATACACGATGGATTGCTAGCTACATGCTGTTTGGATTTTCATTTTTTTATTATTTTCTTTTACAACCTAAAGTATTATGGTGGTAGAAGCTGAAAGGGTAATATAAATTACCACATATAGAATAAATATCTTCCATATATATAAAACTATGTCATTAATCATTTCCAGACCCAAAACAAGATTATTACCTTAGTGACAAATAGTATCCCTTCAATTAAAGTAAAGGAAAGGAGATACTAATTCATATTTTATCCCATCTTTTTTCCAGGTGACAATAGATAATACATAATTCTATTAAACAGCCTTCTCCAACTAACATCCTGCAGATGTTTTGAATCACCATTATTATCTTGAACTTTGGACATAATGATTAGGTTCATTATGGAAATATGAAGTGTAATTCAAAATATATGGAAAGCAACAAAAGTAAAACTTTTAAAAGTTTTAGTTTCACATTTGTGATCAATAGATAATATTGATAGTTGTGTCCCTTCTCATTCCTTTCTGTTTTTTGAGAAAGTTTTTTCATTTGAATCACTATGTATATATTCTAAGAATTCTGATAAATATATGCAATTATTGTTCAATCTAGGCATTCTTATTAATAATAATAATTGTGTAATCAATATGGAAAAATGGTCCTTTTCTTCAAAAGGAACAGGGAAGAAGTAAACTTCTTCTTGTTGAAACTTCATTACAAAATGTATGGGACACTGCTGAGGTATACATTCAGGGATTAGTTATAACATATACAGGGGGGGAAACAAGAAAAAGAAAAAATATTAAAAGACATTAGGAGTAGGAGAACATAAGAGACTGGAATTAGAATTACAGAAAGAACCAAATAAAAAGACTTAAAAAAAATCAAATGGAACAAATAAAACACAAAATGAATCTACTAGATAAAGAAGAAGTGGCACGAAAAATCAAAAATACCTAACAGATATTTTTTGAAAATGTGAAATGTGAACATGCAATATGGTTGGCATATAAATTGAAAACAGAGAAAGAGAAAAAACTGATACAAAGTCTGGTAGATGAGAAAGTAACTTTATATTATCAAAATCAGGATAATAATAATAATAATAATAATAATAATAATAATAATAAAATAATAATAATAATAAATAATCATCATCAAATCATCATCTATCAATCTCATCCATCATCACAATCATCATTCCAAGGCTATTATGTAAAGTTATTATGAGCAGAGAAGAAAGTTTCAGAAGAGAAAAAATTAAACATATATTTTGGAAAAAGTGGATTACCCAAAGTACCAGAAAACATTGAAAGCAATATTAAAATGAACAAAATATATATGATGGAATTTATCAGAAAGTGATTAAGAGAACAAAAGGAGTAATAAAACACGTTGACCCACGTGGGCTACAAACATTTTATAAACATGTACAAAAAATAATTATTAGGCCCATCGATAGTGGAAGTTATAGTGAGTATTTGATTGTGACATTGAAGGTTACCCAAATTCGTGGATGTAAGCAAAACATTTACTTCTTATCCCTGAAAAGGAAGTTTCAGATTTAACACAGATAAAAAATAAGCCCAATTTCTTACTGAAAAGCTGATTAACAAAATATAAATGGCTTCAATACATAGCAAGAGAGGAGTAAAAAGAGTTCCAAATTAAAACTTTATACATTCCAGGACCAAAATTTGCTTTTTTGCCAGATGGACAGATTTAAAAACAATTATGAGAATGATTTTAAATGCATTGAATATTAAGAAGCACATCTGGAAAACAATGGCGTTGATCTTTTCATATGCACAGAAAGGCATTTATAAATTAAATTGGCAATTGTATTGGCTGTTACAAACAAAAAATATATGGACTTTGGTGGAGAAATTTAATAAACCATGATTAAAGGCCAATATACTTATAATAAATGGCAAAAGTGATGGTAAATGGAGATACGACAGAGGAATTTTAATATTAAAAAAAGGCACAAGACCAAGGATGGTCCATTATCTCCTTTTACTATTTATATTACATTGGGAAAGTATTTAAGATAGAAATATTTCGACAAGATATAAAAATTAAAGTAGGAAATAAAAAAGGAACAATATAAATGACATTGCATTTGGCCTTTTATCTTGGAAGGACCCCAAGAAGAAAATTGGAAAAATATTAAGAATTATGGTGGAAAGTTGCAGGACTGAAAAATAAATAAAGAAAAAAAAATAGTTTCAAAATGTTACAGATAAACAGAAAAAAGAATGTAATGAGAAAATAGGCATTTATACAGTAGATAGTTAAGAAAATATAAGTATTTAGGAGATTCAATTATTGACCAAGGAATGTAACAAATTAAAAGAAATTACAAAACTTTAAATTGGCTCAACAAAATGTTAAAAATTTATAATTGGACATTGATGGAGGGAAATAGCTACTATAAAAAATGAAATAATTTTGCCAAGATTAGGTATATTATTATTTCAAAACAATATAAATAAAACTTGGCGAGGAAAATATTTTGAGAAGACTTAAATTAAAACAATATTAAAATATATTTTGGGCAGGGGAAAAAAGAAAGGATAAGATTTGGAAAAAATGTTGGCCCAAAACTTCAAAAATAGGAGGGTTTTGGGGCTACCAGATTGGGAAATTGTATTGCCAGGATCGATTACTTACTTGGCTGGGAAGGATAATGGATTGCGTTTGAGAAACAAAAACTTATGGACCTTGGAGGAATGTGATCTTGAAACTAGGTTTTGGCATGTTTTTCTTATGGTATGAAAAAACCAAAATACATAGCCTATTATCAAGGACGTTATATTAGGAATGCATTAATTATTATGAATGGGAGAATAAACATTAATTTGAAGGAAGATATCCGCGTTTTCTGGTTGTCCACAATTGGAGGACATTGATTTATCCAAAATGTTATTGGATACAGAGAATGATAACCTCACATGATAAACTTATTTAAATGAACAGGGAACGTGTACAAACAACTAAAGCAAGAACTGTTTAAGTGATGCAAAGGAGACTGAGGATGAACACGGGCAGTGAGTCATGATGTGGGACAATAACGGAGAACTAGATATGAGAATAATGGCTTATTATATAAAGGAATTAACAGAAAACTATACATCAGATATTACAACGAAGGAACAGATGAAGAAAAAATAGACGAAAACATAATAGTAACTTGTTAACATTAAAGAGTGGAGGGTATGAACAAGTGAAGGGACAATTATAGTTATGGGCTAAAAACTTTTGGATATGTGATGAGCTAGATAAAATGGCAGAATTTTGGGATAGAACCCTATTAATTTAGAAATGTCTACTAGCATATAAAGAAATGCATTTATAAAATGTTATTGACTGGGCATTTTTCCAATCATCAAGAATTAAGCAAAGACATTAAGGATAAATATTTAATAAACAATGTGTAGACAATGCACAGCATAGAATTTACCCCGATATGTACATCTATATTGTGATAAGATTTATAACCAAACAAGTGAAAAACTTATTTTTGGACGTTAGAAAAATACTTATTTACCATGTAAAAATGGAATTAAACAGCATAATTGATTTGGAAACCAGACGGACATTTTTTTGTTGAGGGTTGTATTATTACCAGACATAATTAATAATGAGAAATAATACATATTCTGATTTTACATGCATCTGAAGGACTGTTGCTAAGTATATATATTTGCACAACAGCGGAAAAGGGATAAGAGGTTCCCAACAGATGAAAAGAGGTGATTTTAGAAAAATACTAGGCGAATGTGCTAGAATATGGAAGTAACGGTTAACACTTACAAGTTAAGGAAAATAAAGATTCTGCGTACTGATTCTGAACCGTTATTTTGACTTGGAACTTATTTTATCAATAGGTTAAGCAGACAAAAACAGGATGCTAAAAACAGGGAATAGAATGGAAACGATCAGTTGATACAAAGGATGTTATGTCATAAAGTGATTATAAAATTGTGCTGATAAATTGTTAATATTGTTACTTTGGTTGTTCTTCATACATAACTGATACTGCAATATAAACGTAGATATTTGCTGCTAAAACACTGTTGATTACTTATTTCCTTAAAATGATTTGACCCAGACAACACACGTTTCAATTTGAAACTGGGAATTATGGAATGTTATAAAAATAAAATAAAAACTTCCTAAAAATAATAATAATTGTGTAGCGTGCGCATATCACCAGTAGTTGTATTGCTGTGTTTCTGTACTGCAATTGAAGCTGAGGGTCATTCCAAAGAAAATTCAGAGAAATGAAGTATATTACCTTCAAAGTTGGTTTCTCTAAATCTAAATGCTTTAACATTTCCTAGACAGAAACTCTGCATTAATTCCGCAAGATAATAATGCTTTGCAAAAAATATTTATTGTATTTAAAATTCCCAAAGTAAATTTTTGCTGTACGCTTCAGGTGAATTTGCTGCCATTGCATTGGCCATCACACTGTGTAAGGGCTCTGTTTCCCAGAGCAGCAAAGATGAAATTTCCAAAAGGAAATTTCAGTAGGCCTTCAGCATTGAAAAAGAAAACACTAAAACTATATTCATAGTTATTTGACATTTGTCATTTGAAAATGCATTCAGTTGGAAAAAAAACAAAAAGATGTCCAATTTTTCTTGCCTTTGCTTTGAAATTGTTTATTGATCTACAGGTAAATAGTGTCAGTTTTGGAACAGCTGCTTACACGTGAACTGAATTTTTTGTCTCATAAACTGAGGTAGAGGTAACTAATTGAAACTAATCAGCATAGTAAGCGAAGTATCAGATGCAAAAGGAAGTTTCAGTTCACATTTATTTCTGAATGATCCATTTACATATTTACTGACTGATAAACAGCATAACAGATAATCAGGAAGGGACCTTATAGGTCATTTAGTCCCACCCTCCCCCCCAAGTAGGAGACCCTACATCATTCGACAAATGGCAGTCCAAACCTTTCTGAAGGTCTCAAGTGATGCACTCCCACAACTCTCAAGGTAAGCTATTTCAATTGGTTGATTGTTCTCCACTGTCAGAAAGTTTCTCCTTATTTCCAGGTTAAATCTCTCCTTGTTCAGTTTCCATCCATTAGTCCTTGTCTGGCCTACAGGCGCTTTAGAAAATAGATTGACCCCCTTCCTCTCTGTGGCAGCCCCTCAAATACTGTCTACATATCTTCCATATATCTAATGAATAAATTATCCTTTTTTTTACACGTCAGGAACTTAAACAATTGTACAGTAAACATCTCAATTAAAATGAAAATGAAATACTAATATAAATCCATAAATGATATTTTATTACATTTTTAAAAGCCAAGTAAAACATAATATTAAAAATCAAATGGCTCAGAATAGCTGTACTGCTTTGCTCCTTTCCCATCCAAAAAAGTATTTAAAAGTAGCCCAAATAATTTTGGGGTAAGAAGAATTTGCAGTTGGGATATTTTTTATCAAAAAGTACCCTGCTTTAAATAACCATTTAGGAGATAGAGTCCAACAAGTTTTACAGTGATGCTCACATGTTATAGTAAGGTTCATAGAAGCATGGGATATTTATCAGACAGCCTGTCATGAAACAATTTAGAAATTGTTAAATTAAATCCAGCACCTTGAGTTGTAGCTAGAAAAATATTAGAAATTATGAAATTACTTCAGGATTATTGTAATTGAATAATGTAATGTATCCACATGGTAAGTAACTGGATTTCATATCATTTTCATTTTCTAATATCAGATTTAAAAATAAGGTATAAAATCTGAATTTCCTCAAATAACTTACATTTAAGAATTTTGTTTACAATAAGATGCACGGATATAGTATAGGTGGCTCAACAGTAGTAACTGGGAGAGGGATCTTGGAGTCCTAGTGCAGAGATCCCCAATCTTTGCAGCTTGGCAGCAAGCTGGGGGAGGGAGAGGGCATGTGTCGCTCAATTTGTACCAGAGGTGGGTGCTCATGCACGCACACACAGCTTAACATTGTGCAAGTTAAGCTGCACATGTGCCGGATGACCTTTCATTCAGCCTGGTTCCAAATAGGCCACAGCCTGGTGGTGGACTGCGGTCTGGGAGTTAGGGACCCCTGTCCTAGTGGACAATCACTTAAATATGAGCCAGTATATTTTGCTGCAGCTGCCAAAAAAGCCAACACAGTCCTAGGCTGTATTAACAGAGGGATAAAATCAAGATCATGTGAAGTCTTAGTACCATTTTGGTAAGTACAAGTACACACTTGGAGTACTGCATCCAGTTTTGGTTTCCACAATGTAAAAAAGATGATGAGACTCTACAAAGAATGCAGAGAAGAACAACAAAAATGATTAAGGGACTGGAATGGTTGCTGGAATTAGGTAAGTCTAGTTTAATTAAAAGAAGGACTAGGAGTGACATGATAGCAGTGTTTCAATAGCTAAGGGGTTTCCATACAGAAGAGAGAGTCAACCTATTCTCCCAAGCACCTGGAGGCAAGGCAATAAGCAATGGATGGAAACTGATCAAGGAGAGAAGCAATCTAGACCTAAGGAAAAGTTTCCTGACAGAACAATTATCAATAGAACAATTTGCCTTCAAAAGTTGTGAATGTTCCAACTCCGGAAGTTTTTAAAAAGAGATTGAAAAACCACTTGTCTGAAATAGTATAGGGTTTCCTGCCTGAGCAGTGGTTTGGACTGGAAGACCTCCAACGTCCCTTCCAACTCTGTTATTCTGTTACAAGATTCAAATTATCCAACAGCATGTATTATTTTAGAAGTTCAAATTATCTGAAATAACCCAAAAATGTTGGTGAATATATCTATTTGCCATTAGCTAATGATTATCACTGTTCACAAGAAAAGGCAAGGGTTGCAATTTATTGATTGACTGTGATTTTCAGGTTCTCATATTTAATCACTACAATAATGGGGAGGAGATTCTCCTATAGCCAATCTATGTGGCTAATACTGAATCAGATGAAGTGACTGGTATAGTTCCTAATTACCAAACTTATTTGGTAGAGCAGTTTTCCTAATTTTGAACATAAAACCCTTTTCCTAATAAATTGTAGGAGAAGAGCAAGCAGAGTTGGGGACAGAGTTAAACACACCACCAGTTTAGAGTCCTTGCATTCCCACAAGCACTCAGTCCAACCCCCACCACCTGAATTCCATTGAACCTTATCTGGTACCAAATTAGCATTAAACTTTAGTTGACCAGATTGTTTTGTATAGACTTGAATAAAACTTCTATGCTGCAGCCTTACAAATAAATCCTGATTCTTGTGTCTCACATTAATCATGTAATATTCTCAAAATTATAAAAAAGCTGGTGTTGTCAAAAAATACAGGCTGTGCTATATTGTGTGTTTGTAATGTAATATGATCATTTCAAAGGTGCTTTTTCAAAAGGCAACTGGACTATATTTTTTTCCCTTGAAGAAGAAGACATTTCGCCTCTCATCCAACAAGCTTCATCAGTTCTGGCTGGATCGTGGGGGGTGATGGAAGGATTAGTTCTGACAGCATGTTGGGGAGTGGTGGAAGGATTATATTTATTTGCAGTCATGTGATTATTAGCACTCTCTCTAAGAGCTATTGAGCCTACTTTAAAGTTTATCTGTGCTCTGAGAATCAGCTGAGCAGCACAAATGGATATGGAATTTTCTTGGAACTGCTGAAAGTACTGTGTTGTAGACAGAACATAGATGATACCGCTCTGTTAAGCAAGAGCTGTTCAGTTCTAACATAGATGGCTTTTTTATCCCTCTTTCAAACTAATAGTCCTCTCTATCCAGAATGTGGACTTTGCAGTCTTCAAAGAGTGATCTTTGTCTTTCAAATGCAGATGGACTGCTGAATCTTGTCCTGGGTTTGTTCTCCTATGTTGTACCAGGTGTTTATGAGGTTGTTGTTTTGTTTCTCCAATGTACAGATTTACACATGTCTCATTGCATTGTATTGTATATATCACATTGCTCAGTTTGGGTGTTTTATCCTTGAGGACAAGCTTGTATCATTGGGGTGGACAAACAGATACATCAAGTTCACACTGGAAGATCTTAAGGAAACCATTATGGCTTTCCTGCACTTTGCAATGAACATTAAGGAAGACAGAAACCTTAACATTGAACTTTACAAAAAAACTTCCTACACATATCAATATTTACATTTTGATTACCACAAAATGGGAATGATTAGAATTGTACACCACCAGGCTGAAAGTTTGCCTACCAATAAAGAAAAGAAAAAAAGGAAAAAGAAAGAAAACAAGGAAAAGGAAAAAAACTAAAGCACATCAAGGAAACTTATGACTATCCCAACTGGGCCTGTATCAAATCCAGAAAAAGACCCAGCAGGAATTCCTACATAACAGGCAGAGAAAAAAAAAGAACAAATGAAGCAATATTGTCATTCCATACTTTGCAGGAATATCTGAAAAAATCAGGAGGGTTTTCAAGCAACACAGCACACATGCAGACTTTAAACCCAAGAATACACTAAGGAAAAAAGCTTGTCTATTCCAAGGATAAACTCCCAAAACATAAACTGAGTAATGTGATATATGCAATACGATGGAGTTAAATGTGAAAATCTGTATATTGGAGACACAAAACAACCACTTCATAAACACATAGCACAACATAGAACAAGCCTGTCAGGACAATATTAAGCAGTCCATCTGCATTTGAAAGGCAATGGTCACTCTTTTGAAGACCACAAAATCACATTCTGGATAGATTTAGTTTGAAAGTGGGGCGAAGAGGCATCTGTTAGAATTGAACAGCTCTCCCTCAACAGAAGCAGTGGTGGGATTCAAATTTTTTACTACCAGTTCTGTGGGCGTAGCTTGGTGGGCATGGCAAGGGAAGGATACTGTAAAATCTCCAGTCAGAGGTAGTATTTGCCAGTTCTCCAAACTACTCAAAATTTTCACTACCGGTTCTCAAGAACTGGTCAGAACCTGCTGAATACCACCTCTGAACAGAAGGGAAGGAATATAACACCACCTACCTCCTGTCTATAATGCAGTCCATTTGCATTCTGATTCAGGTGACCCTAAGGGCACAGATGAATGAGCAAGTAGCTTCAATGGCTCTCAGAGGAGTGCTGACAACCAGATGACTGCAAAGAAATATAATCCTTCCATTTTCCCACAACCAACCAACCAGCCAGAACTGATGAAGATTCTTGTATGAGAAGTGAAACATTTTCCTCTTCCTCAAAGGAAAAACATAATCCAGTTACCTTTTGAAAAAGCATCTTTGAGGCAACCATGACTCCATGACCAATTATTCCCATAGACAATGTGATATGGTGCACACATATACCTGGTGAAAGACAAACATATTATCAAAGAATACACAAAGCTTCTTTTATAACCACATTCTACATTACATTTGTCCCCTGGAAAAGTTATTACAGATGTAACCCTGGGTTATTTTCACATATCAGAAGTTCATAATTAATGCCAATAAAATTGGAAGCCAGTTTTAAAGATATGATTCTTATATATCGGAAAAAGAACAAAAGTATTATGTGTGAATAATCTTCTGCTGAAATTAAAGGCCCTGTCACACTGGCCGACGTATGCAAACGTTTGTAAAAAGGACACAGCGGACGAGAAAAATGTTCCATCTGTTGTTATCCGCTCTCAAAAGTGCCCCGAAT
>BHFT01048976.1:0-12078 GCA_004320025.1 Laticauda laticaudata
CGCTTCGCTATTCTCCCCCGGAAGCCCTTCGGATGTGTCATCCGCTTCCATCCACTGTCATCTGCTAGGCTTCCTACGAACATCCGCTTAATATCCTCGCTACATACTACCCCTGCCCGTTCCTTTCTGTTCTTTTCCGTTCTGTTTATGCAAATTTGGGGGCACTTTTTGGAGCGGAAAACAACAGATGGAGCCACCCTCGAAATTTACTCGTCCACTGTGTCCTTTTTGCCTACGTTTTGCATCCATTGGCCAGTGGGACCTAGCCTTTTCTGGCTTAATTCTTCCAACTTTGAAGAAGTTATGTCTTCATTCAGTACCTAAAGGCATAGAAAACTGTTTTGTGAGTTTGCTATCCATGCCATGCAAAATAATGCTTCGTCTGCATTTTTGACATGCCTAAATTTTGACATGGGTTCTTTTCCCTTTAGGCGCAGGCATGAAAAAGGTCCATGAACTGTCTATATAACAACTCCAGATAAAAATGTGAAGGATACCTGTTAAAAAAATTGTGGAGAATTCTGAACAACCCAACATCAAGTAACATAAGACAGATAATAGAGGTTTTGAGTGCAGTTCTTCAAATCTCTGACTGTTCTGATGAGAGTTCGAACTGAGAAGAACATAGAAGTAAAGAAGAAGGCTTTTATGGGGGTGCTAGATTGTCTGTGCAGTTCTACATTAAATGAACTAGTTATTTGTCTTATTGTACAGGAAGTTTTCTATTCTCCAGGATTCACTTAGAGTGATTAAATGATCGAAACTGGAACTAGGTTTCTTTCTGAAGAATGAATAAGATGCCAGAATAGAAGACCATCCATTTGTTGTTGTTTGTTCTATCTTTGTCCAGTTCACTAATGAATAATTTTATTTTTCTCCCTCAGAAATCTATTCTCATCTGTCAAAGGGTATTGTTTAAGGTCCCACCATGTTGGAGGTCACAACAGCTATATTCGATAAGAATTTGAGTTTTCTTAAACCACTTTCAATATGGATACTGAAATGTCAAGGAAAGGCAAATGTGATGAAAATTGATCAGGGCACAATTAGCCCTGTAGGCTACATCCATTGCTGCCATAAAGAAAAACATCAGAATATATTTATATTTGTCTGCTTGGGCACATACTGAATGGACCCACATAACTTCTCTCATCTCATATTTCAAATCTCTGTTGATCCTTTCAGTTCAAATGAGTTGTAATATAACCAAAAGTGACCCTGAAGGTTTGATAGCACAACAAATAATAAAGCAGACTTAAAATACATAAAAAATGATTGAAATAGCTTTCAAACTGACATGCATCAAGGTAGCAATTCGACAATTGTTTTGAAAGAGCCTGGAATCTGGCTGTACTCCCAGACTTGTAACTAACAACCATCACAACCACATTCTAATTTGAATTTTTTAAAATACATTTCTTGAAACAGCAGCAACTGTGGAAACAAAGCAGCATATAACATTCTGGATTCTTTGTGTATATTTAATAGCTGGAATGTTTTCTTACTTGACTTTAAAAACTATCCATAAAAGAGAGAATGGATGCCAATGAACAGAGATAACCAAGGCATGTAAACAAAGAAAACAACAATGTCTGGTCAAAATATTTGAGCAGTAATTGATACCATTAATTATATATTTACCTGTGAGTATATTCCACTGACTTTACTAATAAACTTTCAAATATAACCGAGCAGCACAACAAAAAGAGAGAGACGAAGACATTGTATATGGCATGGTAGATTCATAGCAATAGCACTTAGACTTATATATCACCTCACAGTGCTTTACAGCCCTCTGTAAGCAGTTTACAGAGTTAGCATATTGTCCTAATAGTCTGGGTCCTCATTTTATTGACCTCAGAAGGATGGAAGGCTGAGTCTATCTTGAGCAAGTCAGGATCGAACTTCTAGAGTGAGCAGAGTTAGCTTGCAATACAGTATTCTAAACACTGCACCACCAGGGCTCTGGATTACTTGACTGCTTTTAAGATTTACTTCTCTATCATTGCGAAGGTCCCAACATTAGTAGGTAGGACCAGAGAGGCATAACCTAATCTAAGGGTGGGTAATCTGTGGTGCCAGAGAACAAAATGCCCTCCAACCCCTTCTTCATATCTTTTATATAGTTTTATCTGACCATTCTTAGTGAAAATTGATGGAACTATTTCTCAACATTTGGAGGTGGAGAACATATGAAATAAAGTTAGGTTAAACTAGATATCTGTTGGATCATTGCTTCAGACATATTTCCTTACCTCTAAAAAAAAAAAACAAAAAAAAAACCAGAATGACCACAGGTGGGCAAAAAGCAGGGAGGATGGGAGTGACTTTTGACTTCCTAATGCTTTCCCCACTGATTTTCCTTGTAGGAAGCTGGAACATTGGACATGATAATCATGTAATGATGGCTGACTCCAGCAATACTGAAATGGCTAGAACTTTGCCAAATTTTAGAGTCTTGGGCCCAAGATTTTGGACACATTCTTTAAGTTTGAGCCACGGTAGTGTTCGTGGTTAGTGTGCAATACTGCAGGCTATTGCTGACTGCCAGTTGATTGCAATTTGGCAGTTTAAATCTCAGCAGGCTCAAGGTTGATTCAGCCTTCCATCTTTCTGAGGTGGGTCAAATGAGGACCCAAATTGTTGGGGGGCAATATGCTGACTCTGTTAATCACTTAGAGATGGCTGTAAAGCACTATTAAGGACTATATAAATCTAATTTCTATTGCTATTGCTATTTGAGATACACTAATTCAAACATTCTTGCCCTATGATGCATTGTTTTACCCAAATAAAGGTTACAAACAACCAAACAAAAGTACAAGGGTTTTAATGGTACATAAATACACACTTCCCTTTAAACAAAGCACATGGTTCTCAGTCCAATTGAAGGGGGAAATATATAAAAGTATGTGCTGCAGTATTCTAGCTTAGGAGAACATGAATGGAACAAAAACAATTCTTTAGTTGAGACAGGAACACTTAATAATATAAAATCATGGTGGCAACAGCTGATGAATCTAGAAAACAAATATAATAAATCTTTCCATTTGATCAGCTCAGGGAAAGAAAATTAAAACTCACACGCCAGGCAGAGGCAACTGTTACAAGAACAGGGCTGATTTCTTATCTCTTTAGGAAACTGGTTGTCTACACAGAGAAAAAACAAAAGTGAGAGATTTATCCTGTATGAGAATTCTCAGCCCATTTGGAGTGCCCAGAGATAAAAGCTACAGATATCTCCAAACATATTGCTAATTTTCCCCCCAAAGTTATGGATAGGATATAACTATTCCTCCCTATACACAAGAAAAGCAGGCGATTGAAAAAAATCAAAATATAGTCTAGGCACGCCACCTCTTGGCCTTGGTTTTCACCTGCATTTTGCATCCTGAAGTGCTCTGATTCTTCAAGATACTCTGTTTTACATTTTATGAGCAAACGTCCTTGGTTTTCCTTGACATGTGTTCCCTGCAGAGTTCATGCATGGGGTATGATAATATACCTTTAGTCTGCAAAGCATTAAAGGGAGGATATTGTCAGATATATGATCTAACCAGGAATATAAGCCAGATGTACTCGTTACTAGAAGAAGAACATTTTGCCATAACACACTTTTAACTTACTTGGGTTTTTATTGGTATCTATCAGCACCTTCCTTCCCTAGTCAGAAGAGTTGGGTTAATTTTGTTCCTTCTGACCTGGAGTTCTCTAGGTGGCTATCTCTTCCAAGTTGAGACAGAGGCTTATGAGATTTTAGAATTCTATTTCTAATTTGTTTTAAAAAATTAACTAATTGATAATCTCATCTCTTCTGTTAATAAAGAAAAATGAGGAAACTTATAGAAAACCCACTAGTTATAAGTGTATACATTAGAGGTGGTATTCAGCAGGTTCTGACCAGTTCTGGAGAACCAGTAGTGGAAATTTTGAGTAGTTTGGAGAACTGGTGAATATCTGCTCTGACTGGCCCTGCCCCCATCTATTCTCTGCCTCCCAAGTCCCAGTTAATCGGCTAGGTCTTCTTTGGTTGCCCTGCACAGGAGAACGGAGCTGGAAAATGGGTTAGCAGGGTGGGGACGGAATGGGGATTTTGCAGTATCCTTCCCCTGCCATGCCCAGCAAGCCATGCCCACAGAACCAGTAGTAAAAAAAAATTGAATCCTACCACTGGTATACTTTCTAAAAAAAAACTGAACTACTACTGGATATTAAGTTTATGGGTTCTATAATCTCTTCGGACTTGAAATGGATATCTAACATCAAAAAAGCACAACAAAGACTGCCCAAGAAGCTGCTGATCCAGTTCTACAGAGAAATCAATGAGTCTGTCATCTGCACCTTTATAACTGTCTGGTTTGGCACAGCATCCAAATAGAACAGATATAGACTTCAATGGATAATTCAGGTGGCAGAAAAAAACATTGCAACCAGCCTGCCTTCCATTGAGGACCTGTACACTGCATGGGTCAGAAAGTGGGCTGAGAAGATATCTACAGATCCCTCACATCCTAGACACAAATAGTTTCAACTTCTTCCCTCAAGGCGACACTATAAAGCAGGTGTGTCAAACTCAAGGCCAACGGGCCAGATCTGGCCCATGGGGTGCTTAGATTTGGCCCAGGGGCTGCTCTGGAAACATATTAATTTCTTTATATATTCCAAAAACATTTGTATAACAAATTATATATTCCATTTCATTCCCATTTAATCAATTTAATAATTTTTAATTCTCCTACTCTATGTTCCAATCTGATCCTTGAAGTGGCTTCTATATAGCATTCTTAGGCTTCTGTGGTTCATCAAGCTGGGTGGAGATACCTCCAGGCTATATTGAGGGAAAGGGAGGCAACAAATTATTTCTTTTGATATGTTTTTCATGTCTTTAGGAAGACAAAAACAGAGAGGCAGGGAAGCACTGAGCAGGCCAAGTTCCTACAGATGGTAATTTTCTACATAGCCCATTGAAAACATACACAGTCTGATCAGGAGAAAACGAGAAACATATTTGGATAGTTTAAGATGGAAAAGGGGAGCCCCATGATTTCTCCCATTCCCATATTTCTTCCCATCCCTACTGTTTCAGCTGAGAGAAGGACATTTTTCTAACAGGCGACCTGAAGCACTTGGAATCAATTAGAGCTGAGGAAACCTTGCCAAATTTCATGCAGTTTGTGGTGGGAAATCATGTGCGTGCATGTTGATATGCTCACTTCCTTCCACTTTCTATTTTGGACTGTTATAAGCCTGTCTGAAGGCTTTGGGATTTGCCCATAGGGAAGGCTCACAAGTGTGTAGGTCATGACAAGGCATCTTGGGTAAGGCAGCCAGAGGAAAATTAAGTTTACATGGTACTAACTTATGCATGATTCATACAGTTTCTCTTGGAAGCACCAAAGTACTTATTCCTTGTGCAATGACATTCTTCTTCACACTCCTTTTCTTTATCTCTCTGGAACCAGATGGGTGTCTTTTTTAATTATTTTATATATTTATTATACATTTATTTGCCACCCATCTTGTATCCATCCACTCTGGGCAGCTTACAACTCTCTCTTTGGGTGTCCTGCTGGTGAAAACCAGCCCGTGAGAAGAGTTTTCCACTTTTGAGATTTTGTTTCTCATTGTCATAATTAGAAGAAAAAACAAATTTGGTTGGGAAGGGTCCAGAGGTCCTGCTGCATTAACTCTGTGCCATGAAAAACAATCATCTTCTTTTTTTTCAGGTGACACTAATCATCAGAGTTATTGAGTCTGGCTAGTAGGGCACACCTCCCATTGGCGAAAGGGTATTTTTTTAAAAAAAATGAAATGAATCCCTTGTATTTGGTCCAGAGGGAAGCCAAGCAGAACAGCAGCAAGCATATGTATTGATGAGAAGAGGTTGGGAGAAAAAGAAACCTTAAGGAAAGAGGGCCCAAAGGTGCTTTTTCAGGAGGTAATTGGACTTCCTTGTTTTTCCTTGAAGATATTTCACTTCTCATCCAAGAAGCTTCTCCTCTGACAGGATAGTGGGGGATGGAAAGATTTATATTTCTTGCAGACAGCTGGTCATTTGCATCCTTTTAGAGGGTCATTGAAGCACTTGGATCTGTGTCCTCGGGGTCACCTGAGTAGTGCTCCTGGTTCCTGTAGTCTGAAATTTTTCCTCTGGAAATCCATTCCTACTCCTACACCATTCAAAGGATGTTCATCCCAAATTGTATAGTTAAAAGTCTGTAGAGATTCTCCATCATTCAGGTCATGGTTGTTGCAAAGGTGCTTTTTCAGGAAGCAACTGGATTTTCTTGTTTTTTCTTTGAAGACGTTTTGCTTTTCATCCAAGAAATTTCCTCAGCTCTGACTGGATGGTGGGGAATGGAAAGAAAAAACAAGAAAGTCCAGTTGCCTTCTGAAAAAGCACTTTTGGGACAACTATGACCTGGATGACGGAGAATCTCTATAGACTAAGGAAAGAGGTACAAAATGTGTCATGATTTTTTTTTAATGTGGCTGTCTGAATCCTAGCAAATGGAACTTGTGTGGGGGAAATGGTTTCAGTGGAAGATAATGGGACATCTCCTATTTTCTGGTAACACCTAAACATTATTTTAAAGAGACAATAAACCTGTAATGATGGGGGAATCTTTTATAATACTGTAGGTCAATCGCTTTTCAACGTCATTATTTCTTTCCTTCTGATTGAATGGTCAAGAATGCAGAACAGGAGAAGAAACAGGGAAACAGATGGTGAAACTAGTTATGAGAGCTTTTTCAGTCTGGGATCCCACATTCAAAACCTTGCAAGGTTTGGGGAGTTAGCAAGAACACTCAGAAGACTTGAACTCTTTGGGGAAATTATAAATAGGGAATTATCCATTTCTACCAATATTTAGATATCATTCAAATATTTATTTGTTAAAGTTGTTGGAGGTTTCTTAATGAGAAAAAAGGTATAATTTGTTGCAAGCATCTTCTATTTATTTCTTTTGTTGCTTCAGTCTGCTGAATAATTATTGGAACTAAGACCTCAAGACAAAGGATTTGGTTGCCTAAATTTATATGGAAAATTGATCCAAAAAAAGAAATAAAAGGAATGGTTGAAATCTTTCACGGAAATGTGTGCTAAAATGAATTTTAGAACAGCAAGCAGGCAACAATGTTTAACATTTTATCACAATAATTTGTTAACATGCAGTGCTATACTTTGATGCTATCCAATATTATGTCTGATAAATGAAAGATTATAATAATAGATTAAATTCCAATGAAGTCCAATAAAATAGTTTAAATTATAAGTATTTCATAAGAGAGGAAATACAAAAGTAAAGCTGCCCAAAGCAAATAGATTTTCTAATAAATCTTTGCAAGTTTTGGGAGTATGGCTCAAGGTTCATGATTTAATTGGAATAACTGCCGGAATTCTGACACTTTGCATTTGGAATATACTTTTTATAATTCAAAAGCCCTCATTCTAAACTGGATTAATAAATTGTCAAATATTTTCAAATGGACAACTGAATATTGATTACTGTTACTGAAGGAGATTTTCAGGAAATAATAATAAATCTTAATAAATCTAATAAATTAACATAGAACTGCATGCATGCATGTATGCGTGTAAATAGATTTTATAGTTCCACTACAAAAACAAGCGTCTAACTCCACATTTATTTAAGACCACGTTTCCACTGAAACATGTTAAATGTTCTCCCTCTTCTTAAAAATGGAGACTTAAAAACTTGACATGACAGCTGTGTTTACAGCCGAGGTAGTTAATACTTCTACAGGATGAAAGCCTTCTGCGTTTAAAGTTTTCAGACAAAATCAAGAGAAAAATGATTTTACCCAGTGGCCTACATACATTTGTGTAAAATCAATCTGAAAAATATGAAAAGGTCAACTCTCCAATCTCACAGGGGAATATCGTTGTGAATGAATTCAGTTCTAAAAGCAGTGCTCCTGAAGAATTTAAAATAATCTCAGCATTCTGTTCAGAAAACTCAGTTGACCCAATGGGCAAAATGACTATTAATAATCTGCTAATGTTCTAGACAACTGGATAAAAAAAAAAAGGAAGACAATTTTCTCTCAAGAAGTCCTGGTGATGTGGTGTTTAGCAGTGCATAAAGAAGGAAGGTTGAAACACAAACACAAATGTGATTGTGGTCAAAAATATGATAGTATTTGTCCCAAGCATACTCTTTTTTCTGCAAACAAAAGGATTGTAATTTGAAAGGATTGCTATATTTTCAAGGCTGGTTCCAATATCTTATAAGATCTTGGATAAGAGATCAGTGCGAGTCCAGGTGAAAAAATCAGGAGCCTGTGAATTCTAGTCCTACTTTGGGCACAAAGCCAACTGGGTAGCGATGGGACAGTTGTTCTCTCTCAGTCTTAGGAAGCTAATAGCAATAACAATAGCACTTAGACTTATATACCATTTCATAGTGCTTTCACATCCCTCTCTAAGTAGTTTATAGAGTCAGCCTCTTGCCCCCAACAATTTGGGTCCTCATTTTACTGACCTTGGGAAAGATGGAAGGCTGAGTCAACCTTAAGCTTGGTAATAGCAAAACACTTCAGAAGAACCATACCAAAAAACTGCAGGACTTTCCCAATTAGTTGTCAGGAGAAGAGAAGGAGGAGGAGAACTAACTGAAGTTACAGTTAAATGGTCAAATAACTACTGAGTAGCTGCCAGGTTTTATCAACTTCAGTGAAAAACATCTGCGGATAGATAATGAGAAAGTCTGAGATCTTGGGGTTAGAGTAGATAATATATGAGTGAAAGATCTGGGAGACCTCTCCTGTCTGTGCTTCTATTTAGATTTTACTTATTTGATTACATTGTGTCCCCAGCCTTGTTCCCTTCCTCCAAGTGGCACTCAAGACAGTTAAGTTAAGTAAAACAAAAAGATACTGCAAATCAAACAAAACCAAGATGGGTTTAGCAAACAGGGTTACATAGATTTTCTCAAAAGCCTGAATCTGGATTTTCTCATTTGTTAGTGTTGCAGAGCATATGGTGGTAGAGGAAGGCTGTTATGAGTCTCCTCTGTGCTCCTTTACTCTTCTTAGAAGCTGAATGGAGATCTTTATATAAAAGAAAAGTAAATACAGTATATCTAACTGTGAATTAGGGGACTGGAGGCTGATCATATGATGAATGGTTGCAGGAACTGAGCATGGCTAGTCTAGTGAAGAGAAGGACCAAGGGAGACATGATAGCAGTTTTCCAATATTTGAGGGGCTGCCAAAGAGAGGAAGGGGTCAAACTATTCTCCAAAGTACCTGAAGGCCAGACAAGGAATAATGGATGGAAACTGAACAAGGAAAGATTCAACCTGGAAATAAGGAGAAATTTTCTGACAGAGAACAATCAACCAATGGAACAGAAGTTGCCTTCAGAAGTTATGGGAGCTTCATCACTGGAAGCTTTCAAGAAGAGATTGGACTGCCATTTGTCAGAAATGCTGTGTGTGTGGGGGGGTCTCCTGCTTGGCCAGGGGATTTGACAAGATGACCTACAAGGTCCCTTCCAAATAGTTAAACAATGGTATTCATGTTGATGGAGCTAATGATACTCCTCAATTTGATTGACAATGTGTCATCAAGTCAACACTGACTCTCACCAACCACATAAGATTACATTTTGTAAGATGATCTCTCTTTAACCTGGACCTTCAGGTGTTCCACTGGGACACCCATTGCTGCTGTAATCAAGTCTATCCATTTTGTGCTGGTCATCCTTCTTTTTCCTTCCACCTTTCTCAGCATTATGGGCTTCTCAAGTAGCTTTAAAAGAGGATTAGGCAAAGTAAGGAAGGCAAAGACTATTAGTGATGATTGGTGTTGTTGGTTGCCATTTTCAAATCAAAAGCATTTGTTAAATACTAGATGTCAGGGAGCAATATTGATGGAAGTCTATCACTTTCATTTGTGAACTCTGAGATATAACTGTTAAACACTAGATGCCTCAAAAGATCCAGTCCAGTCATTAGGATTTGGGGTTGATCCAATATTACATTTTTTTTCTTTTTAAACAACCCTGTAATCCCTTGCATCAGGGTGGAGTGGGGCAACTGAATGGACCTGAGCATTTACTGGCCAGATGCCCTTCCCAGCACCTATGCAGAGCTCACAGCAATATTTCCTCTTTCCCCCCAGAGAGAGTAATATCTGCTGCTACCTAAGAGCGAGCTCACAGCCTCCTGATTATAAGGTGAGAGCTCCACCTCCAGGCCACCATACTGCTCTATGCATCATCTTGAATTATTAAATAGGAATTAAATTTCCTGGATTTTTAGGACACAGTCTTAAGGACTGTAAAAAATCAGCCAAAACCACTTAAGAATTTAACATTGCTCGCAATATTGTGCTGAAGTTCCATTTAAACAACACCCAGGGGAAGCAAAGTCCATTAAACACTGACAATAGTAGGGCTTTCATCTACATAAATATGCTTATTGCTGCCTACAGACTTCTTCTCCTTTACAAATTTTTCTGACGGCTTGTTCTTAACTCTGAAGTTAGAGATTCATGCCATCCAAGCAGCTCTGGCAATATATTTGTAATCCCGTGCATATATTTATTTGCCCATAAGCCCGTTTTATCTCAGTTTTGCCTCACTCTACTACCATGTGACCTTCCGATCACATTTTCTCTCATAAGTCCATGTCCATAGGATGTGATTAAAAAACAAAATCAAGATGACAACAACAATGGTGCAATCAAAGCTCTATCAGATGTTGATCCTACCAGCCATTATAGCTTACCATCTTCTGGATACAGCCTTGGTCTAGCAGCCCTTTGGCCGTCCATGCTTCTACTGAAAGGGGAGAATGTCTGTGGGACTTCTTTCTCAAAATGTGGGCAGCCAAGAGTGCTTCAAAGTGATGAATATATATACACAACAAAAGATGTATGCAGGAACTCTTCCACCTCTCTTTATAAAATTAACTTTGAAACACCTCCATGTTAAATCAAACAAAACACTGCCATGCAGGGACTTCATTCGGGAAAAAATACTTTACAGAAACTGCAAGGCAGATTTCATCATAGTATTAACACCAACCTGTTATACATAAAATGTATTTTCCGTTTCCTGCTTGTCTTCCCAATCTCAAGGCCAAAGGATCACATCCAGGCTCTGGGGTCACAGAGATAACCTTTAGTTTTAATATCCGTATTATATCATCTTTGCTCACATCCCATCCTGATGTTTTTTTTTTTTTTAAGATGCTTAAATTCCCCCTTCTCCATCNCCTGATGTTTTTTTTTTTTTTAAGATGCTTAAATTCCCCCTTCTCCATCTCTCCCCACCTCTTTACTTTACTCTGGTTACCTATAAAAGTATGCCAGACAATAACCCTCAGCAGCAGGCATACTAAGCTGAACATCTTGGTTCAGTTAGGAAGTTTCCAGATAAGCTGAAATCATATTTTAAATGTATTCTAAGCTGGAAGGTTTGGACGGCATCACCTTTCTCACAGCCCAAAGAAGAAACCATGCTTTATTTGTTATCTGTCTTCATCTGTGCAAACCAAACACATGTAGAACATTAGAGACCCAGCTTGGATGAACAAGACTTCCTTACTTGATCAGGTCACAACAGAAATGGCGGCCCTAAACGGTTGTGGGATCATCACCTTGTGGGAACATAGTCTCCAAAGCCAGACTAATACTAGCTGGGAAGATTTCCTTTTCTTCTCCATAGCTAAATTACACAGAAGGCTCAGAAAATGTTGGGCCACAGCTGAAGTGCAGCACAATTTCTCCCCTGAACTATTTTCTTCTAACAGAGCATTGAGCAGTTGGCTTGCCTTTTTTTATCTTGTCTTGTTTAAAAACATTTTACTAATAACAATGCCAAGAGGAATAGCACTAGACTTATATATGGCTTTATAGTGTTATAAAAGCAAGTGGTTTACAGAGTCAACCTATTGCCCCCAACAATCTGGCTTCTCATTTTACCGACCTCGGGAAGGATGGAAGCTGAGTCAATTTTTATTTTTTTTTGGTTAAGTTTTACTGATTTTTAAAAACAAACAAAAAACAAACAAAACATAAAAACATCCAACTTTCTTCCATAAATAT
>BHFT01048977.1:0-14810 GCA_004320025.1 Laticauda laticaudata
TTTAAAAGAAGAGGGAGGGTATAACTGAAGCTAATAGTAGCAATATAATGGCCCGTGACTCACTCTTCTTGCGCAGGTGAATTTCCATGGAAAAGAGCTCGCAGAGACAGCAACCGCCATCTCGAACCGGTTGAAGTCTCTACTAGCAAAAAAAATGAACGTCGGCATCTAAGGGTCCATGTACGAATCAGAATACGAAGCCCGCACCTACGCTGCGTGACTACGTTAGTCGACACAACTGATAGGAGACCACAAGTCCAAGGGGGAGGGGTGTTCGTATATAAATAGTGTACTCCAAATCCTCGATTGTGATTGGCTGAGAAATGTCGGCATAGGGATTTGGTTCACTAGGAAGCAATCCAAAAGAGCTGCCAAAAGGTGGCAAAACCAAGTAACCGTCATTGGCTACAAGCCGGCAGGCAAGCCATATATAAAGGCTGCCACAGCAAGAGCCAAGTTGTTCCATTTTCACTTAACTGTTGAAATAAAGACTTTTACTGTTGGAACCCAGTCTACCTCGCGTTTTTTCCGGACGGAACACCATTTAAAACCCAGAGAATTAGACTTTTAAAGTGGACAGGCATTGTTTTGGAAAGGCATTATAAAAAGCTGGACTATCTACTTGAATCTATTTGAATAGTTGACTTTGCCTGCATAAATTGAATCAAATTTATATTAATTAAATCAACAATGCTGAAACCTAGGAGGGTGCCGTCTACTCATGAGTGGAATATACCAGACCCCCTACAAGTTTAGAAATACCTTTTGATGAGAGGAATAAATAACATTCATCTTGAGAACTGTGGTGATACTTACTGCTCTATAACTAGCTACTATGTGATTTACTGGAGACCCCTATTATTAGAATAAGGAAGACTTTCAAGTAAATCTAAGTGATTTTTTGACTTGTGGAAGCTTCCTGGACTACTTAAATGGAATTGATTAATAATCCTGAGATGTAAAAGACTATGATTATTGAACTTTCTGAGGAATAACATTGGACTGGAATATCTTGTTTTTGGACTTCAGTAAGAGTGGGATTTATTAAATTAAGACAAGATACACCATCAAGGGGAAAGGAGTGAAATTTCAAGAGAAATGGTGTTGATGCTTCAAAGCATTAGGGGTACTATGGAAAAGAATCATAGAGAGATAAATACCCAATGCAAAGCATATATGGGAAAATAGAAAATATGTTACAACTGATGATGAATGAAGATCAAAGAGCCCACGAAAAAGAAGAGATATCAGAAAGAACAAAAGAAAAGACAGCAGACAAAACCAGCAAACAAAGCAAGATGGGAAGGAGAAGATGATAAAAATAATGACTGCTGAATCAAACCAAGAGAAAAATATCTTAAGATATTTAAAAATGGAATCAGATAACCTGGAAGATACTTTTGAAAGAGAGATAGGAACTTGGGTGGATATTTTGGAGACCTGGCAGCTTAAAAGAATAGAGATGGGAGAAATATACAGTCTAAATTTTGAGGATCCAAATGATGATAGAGATAAAGATCCAAGAGAGGAGTATGGGAGGCAAGCTAAAAAAACAAATAAGAATTGAAGTATTAAAATGATTGAGAGATGATGGATAGAAAGGATATATATATTCTTTTTTTCTAATATGTTGGCCTGATTAGAAATTTGAAGAGGTAGAAACAAGAATATACACCTTTATATGAAGCAATAGTTAGATGGAAAGATTGAAGTTGAAAAAGGGTATTATGATATTTTTTAAAATAACAAAATATAAGTAATAATTTGATGGGAAAGATTAAAGGGTGAAATATAATATTACCATGTATGCTCATAATATCATGAACATTAAAATGGAATATTGAAATATTGAATAACCATTTCAAAGAAAATACCATGTATAATGAGGCATATATAAGTTTGATTAATGTAACAGCTATTATGATTATCATTATTGATGTTTCTATTAAAATGAATTATACCCAGGGGACGCACTGTTCATGTATTGATATTGATGTTTATTTTTTTAACAAAATCTAATAAAACATTTAAAAAAGGAAAAGTATCTGGCCAACAAAATGCTCAGCTCTATTCAGTTGACCTGATTCCACCCAGATAACAGGGTTTAAAAAAAAAATGTAATATGTATGCATGCATGCTTTGTTGAAACAAGATATCATAATACCCTTTTTCAACTTCAATCTTTCCATCTAACTATTGCTTCATATAAAGGTGTATATTCTTGTTTCACATGCTTTGTTCGGATATTTTCCGACATTGTTATAGTTGTGCTTTTAATGTTGTTGTGACTTTTTGGCAGAATCTCATCTGCCATCATCAGGCTTTTGTATTGTGTTCGTCTGTGAGTCAGGCTTTCACAACTGTTTCTATTTTAAATTTGGTGCTAGCCTACTGCTGTATTAGAATGGTTTTTTCTTTATCCTGATTGGTTGGGAGTCTTGGTCTGTTTTTATTGGTCTTCGAGTTTGCTGTGCTCTGCTTGATTGGTGTTTCTAATATCTTCTGTCTGTTTTATAGTGTTTTTTTTTGTCTTGATTGGCTGGCAACATTGTTTTTCCTGTATTGGAGTCTTTTAGTGCAGCTTGGCTCTGAGTAAATGGACGGCTATCATTTATTAGGAAGCTAGTTTTTTTTTTCAACTTTTTTATTGCATTTTTATGTTCATCCAGGCGGGTACTTATATATATATGTGCTGTTTAGCTTCCTTCAGGTATTATCCCATGTCATTGTAGTGCTGTTAAAGTTGTAGCAACATTTCAGCAGAATCCTATCTTGCCATCATCAGGCTTTCTGTATGGATACAGCACACATGTAGTACCGCGAAAGCTGAAGTATCAGAGGGAGTCCATTTGTGCCCAGATGTTTGCCTGGCTTGTGGTGTGGAGATCTTTTCTATTTGAAGGCTTTCAATGATTGACAGTCTGGTGGAATCATTCTTCTATTCATGCTTTCAGTTCTTTTTTTCAATCTCTATGGCTTCTCTGATGATTCTGTGGCTTGGGGTTTTCTATAGTAGCTAGGCTTTTGGTGCCATTGAAGATGATGTTGTGACCTGTGGCTTTCAAGTGTTGGACTAGTGAGGAGTGTCACAAGGAATGCCACAGTTAGGTAATGGACAGAAAAGACGACGAAATAAATTCGACAACCCACTCAAGGACCTCCACTTACAAACCTAAAACACAGACTAAGACACTAACGAAATATAGAGACTAGAATATCAACAGACCTATGGAAACGCTGTCTCCCTACATAAGATGGTACGTACAGCACAAATCAGTAAGATACTACACAGGCAACACCATCAAGACTGCCTTCAAAACAGACTAAAAAAATAGCAAGCCATCCTGAAAACCAACAAATGACCTAAACCAGGCAATAGAATCCGACAAGCACCAATTGAGACCCAATAGAGAATAATACGCCGATGAACACAAGCATTAAAAAATGAAACCTCCTAGCCACATAAAAATCAGTAAAACACTTATCCTTAACCTAGATAACCCACATTCAAGAACCTTGTTTTTAAAAAGCCTTGACATAAAAGAAATGATCCACCATAACTGTCCTTGAAACCTTGGCCCCCAGAAGATTCCCCCACAAAACCAGCAAACCCGGCACCAAACCCGCCTCATCTTCCAGTTCAAACACCAACCACACCCAGATAACCCTTTCCTTATATCTCCCCTTTCACAGCCAAACTGCCAAAGCCGCCAATAGAAACAGTTTAGCATCCCAAAGGACAGGAAGGAAAAAAGAAACATACAATAAATGTTCAAAAGAAAAGAAAAAAACCAAAAAAAGAAAAAAAAAAAAAAAAATTTAAAAGTAAAACCAGCTAGGCAATAACATAAAAATCAGTAAATAAAAAGACCTAAAAAGAACAAAAAAAACACCTGACAGTCAACAAAAAAAATTAAAAATAAAACAACAATCAAAAACAAAAATCAACTTCAAAGAAAAAACAACAAAAAACTAAACAAAAAAAAAAACAAAAGCAAAAGAACTACATAAGAGAATATAATATTGAAAAAAAGACCTAAAGCAAAACAAGAAAAGATTCCAAAAACCCAGACTACCATCAATCAAAATAGGAAGCAAAAAAAAAAAAAAAAAAAATAAAAAGACCTACAAGAATAGAACAAATCTCACAAACTAACAAAACACAAGAACCAGCAAAAAAAAAAACACTAAAGACATAAGGACTAACAAACAAAATCGATACCAAATAAACAAGAAAACTCAAAAACAAAAACAAATAAACAAACACCCAGATTGAAACCAATAAAGAACAATTCCATAATTAAGATAATCACCGGTTTAAAAGCCAAACGCACTTGAAGCTCCAATACCAGGAAAAACACAGTGAATGCCAACCAAACAAAAAAAGCAAACATAAAAAGCACAAGATACCAGAAACCATACAATCAAATCAAACTACCAAGTCCAGTGCAACACAGACCATAAATCCCAGCCAATCAGAATAGGCCAGCCTCGAATTTGAACCAAAAAGCTGTAAGACCCAGCATCATAACAGAAGCCCCTGATGCATGGCAGAGTGGATCGTGCTGAAACGTTTGCTACAACTTTTGAAAGGCACTCTCAATGACATGGAATACCCGGAAGGAATTGCTGGAGACACACACCCCGATAAAAGCCCTTAAAAAAACATGTGTATATATATATATATATATATATAAGATTATCAAATATATATCAATAGTATTTATAATATATATATATATATATATATATGTGTGTGTGGTGTGTGTGTGTGTAGTGTGTCGGTGGTGTGTGTGTGTTGTGTGTGTGTTGGGTGGGATCTTTAGCTTCCTGTGTGGGTATATCCAACGTCATTGTAGGGCTTTAAAGTTGTTAGCACTTACAGCAGAATCTCATCGCCATATCAGGCTTCTGATATGAGTTGTATATAAGTTCACTCATATAGTATATATATGTATATATATGTATTGCTATATGTTAATGATAGTAGATAATGATTTGAAAAGAAGTTTGCTTACCAAATTCCTTCTATTTAAATGTACACTGCTTCAAAAATAAAGGGAACACAAAGATAAAGAATTCCGAGACCTGAATGAATAAATATTCTTATTAAATACTTTGTGCTCATTACATAGTTGAAATTGCTTACACACAATCACAAAAAATTATCAATGGATAATCAAATTTAGCAACCCATGGAGGGTCTGGACTTTGGGAATCACACTAAAATGTAAGATATAAAACACCTACACCCTGGCATCCAACTTTGGGATCAACTGCCTTCCTCTCTTAAAATAAGTCAAATGAGGCTCAGTAGTGTATGTGGCCTCTAATGCCTGATATGACCTCCCTACAATGCGTGGCGCATGTCCTGATGAAACTGGCTGGGAATGAAAATTTGCTTTCCTCCTGAGGGATCTTCCTCCCACAACTGGACAAAGGCATCCCCAACTCCGGTATATCTGTGTGGCAACAGGTGCATTGCTGTGATGGGAGTGAACATGATGTTCCAAATGTTGCTCCAATTGGATTCAGGTCTGGAGAATGGGTGGGCCAGTCCATAAGCATCAGTGCGATTGCATGGAAGCGTGCGTGACGAGCACTCCAGCCACATGAGGTAAGCAGCTGTTCATGCATTAGGAGAAAACCCAGGCCAACCGCACAGTATTATGTCTCACGAGGGGTACTGGGGATCTCAGTCTAACGACCTAAATGGCATGTCAGCCACCTTGTGCGAGCAACATGGAGGGCTGTGCGCCTCCTAAAAGAAATATCACCCCACACCATTACTGACCCACTGCCAAACCGGTCATCGCTGGAGATTTCGCCAGGCAGCAGAACATTCTTCCACGGCATCTCCAGACTGTCACATTTGTCAGATATGCTCAGTGTGAACCTGCTTTCATCGGTGAAGAGCACAGGGTGCAAGTGGGTGAATTTTCCAATCTTGGTGTTCTCTGGCAAATGTCAGACGTCCTGCACGGTGTTGGGCTGTAAGCTCAACCCCCACCTATGGACATAGGCCCCTC
Source organism: Laticauda laticaudata (assembly GCA_004320025.1). NCBI lineage: Eukaryota > Metazoa > Chordata > Lepidosauria > Squamata > Elapidae > Laticauda > Laticauda laticaudata. The sequence continues at coordinate 6,030 of BHFT01048977.1, forward strand.
ATACCATCCTTATGGAGTCTGTTTCTGAATATTGAGCAGCCACATGCACATTTGTGGCTTTGCTGGGGTCATTTGGCAGGCTCTGGCCAGTGTTCCTCCTGTCTCTCCTTGCACAAAATGACGGAGGTAACAGTCCTAATGCTGGAATTTGTTGCCCCTCCTACGGCCTCCTCTATGTCTCCTGGTGTACTGGACTGTCGCCTGTAGTGCCTCCATGCTCTGGACACTACTCTGACAGACACAGCAAACCTTTCTTGACACAGCTCGCATTTGATTGTTCATCCTGGATGAGCTGCACTACCTGAGCCACTTGTGTGGGTTGTTGACTCCGTCTCATGCTACCACGTAGAGTGAAAGCACTGCTAGCATTCAAAAGTGACCAAACCATCAGCCAGAAAGCATAGGAACTGAGTAGTGGTCTGTGGTCACCACCTGCAGAATCACTCCTTTATTGGGAATTTCTTGCTAACTGCCTATGGCTTTCACCTGTTGTCTATTCCATTTGCACAAACAGCATGGTTGAAATTGATTGTCAGTCAGTGTTGCTACCTAAGTGGACAGTTTGATTTCACAGAAGTGTGACTGACTTGGAGTTACATTTTATTGTTTAAGTGGTCCCTTTATTTTTTTGAGCAATGTAGTTTTCTGGGGGACCTAGAAAGTGAGCTTCTTCTATAATTGTGTGTATCCTACAGAACAGCTTCCTCACTATATGGAGATACCCTATTATTTTTGCCATTTGGAAGGCTAAGACCAGCACTTCTTTTAGGGATTGGGTCAGATTGGGGAGTGAGTTCAGCATTTATTTGTTTGTTTGTTTATTATTTATTTATTGTGAAGATATTATCATATTGATGGGGTTTTTTTGTTTTTAAGTTTGTGCTTTTATTATTTTTGTGGTTATTAGCTGTCTAGACTTGTTCTATATAATAATACAGCTGGCCATTTAACTTCTTTTCTGTTTTGTTTTCTTAAATAATGATTCTCAGCTTTCCTTAGATGGTAGATGTATGCATATACGATTCTTAGGTCAGTTCTGAAGATTCAAAGCTGAAATATTAGAATAGATGTAAAGCAGGAAAACCATGCCATGATGATAAATAAAACCCGAGAGATGGAATCCACCCAAAAGCAAATATTGGAACAGTTAGGAACAAATTTTTTCATAGAAAGAAAACAAGAGATGGACAACATAATGAAACAAGTAGAGAAAAAGAATGAGAAGAATAAAAACATTGCACATTCAGAGTTACTTTTTTTGTTGGCAATATCAGCAGAAACTTTGTCTTTACATACACATGTACTGTATGTACAGACAATCTTAGACAAATTTCCAACCAACCCAGGTAAGTTGATACTTCACAAATGCGTATTTCACACTTAAATGCTTTGCACAACTTTACTGGATTTTAAACTTTAATCTACTCATAAATTGATAACACTTGGGATAAAATCTCTGCATAATGCATATTTGTATCATCATATATTAAGATAGCTTTCTCCCTATATTGTAGTGTGTGTGTTCATGTTTAAAAACAACTATTATTTATTTTTAAAAAGCCAAATATACAAAAAATTACATTTATTATTTAGGGCAATTACGATATAAAAGAATACCTAACAATGTTGTGAAACCAGAAAAGAGAAGTAATCCTAATATCAGCAGGCAGGGAGGCAAACTAATATAAAAGGGACATTATTAGGTTCCTATTGCTGCAGAGATTAACATTTCAATATTGACGTTTGCAAAAAGAAATGGAGAAGAACCTGATTCTGATAGAGCTGCCCAAAGGCACTTGGTGACACAGCAGAAAGAGCAGCTGCATTTTTAAATATACAGCACATGGCAATCTTATCATTTGAAAGCTGCATCTCAAAATGCTGCTCAGTAGAGCATTTTGGTATGGTAAATACCTTAATGAGTCATCATCCACCCTATTTCTGCTGTGATGAATTTTTCACAGATTTTAAAATGAATCATCAGCTTTAGATGAGTGGTTCTTTTCTTTTTTTAAAACAAACTGTATTGATTATACAACTAATATGTCAAACAAACACATACACAACACACAGAAAGAAAAATAAAAAAATGATTAAAAAAACCTTATCGACAGTCTATGGTTCCTTGTTTGTTATCAATATTGGCAACATATTTACAAATACATCTTATTGTGAGTATATGATTACTACACCCTTTACATTTTACATTGTTTACTAATATATTTTCTATCTTTATTCTATTCAGTCATGTCAGCATTCCCAGCTTCTATAATATTCTGATGTTTCTTTTTCCTTAAGTGCTAAGGTTAGCTTATCCATCTCTGCACAGGCTGTTATTTTCTGAATGACCATTTCCTCTGTTGGAATATCTGCTTGCTTCCAACACTGTGCAAAGGTTATTCTGGCTGCAGTAAGAATGTGCAGTATTATATATTTGACTTTTTTAGAATTTTGTCTATTAAATATCCCCAGTAAGAAGAATTCTGGTTTTAATTCAATTTGCTCCGCCGTTATTTCCTCTAACCATTTTTTTATTCTGTGCCAGTATCATTGGGCTTCAGTGCAGGACCACTACATGTGAAAGATGTTCCGTGTTTCTTTTTACATTTCCAGCAATTCGGATTCATGTTAGGAGACATTTTCGCTATTCTTGAGGGTGAGAGATGCCGTCTATAAAACATTTTATAGGCATTTTCTTTATATATTGCTGATTTTGTAATTTTATTGTTCTTTGTCCAAACCTTTTCCCATTCTAATAATGTGATGCCACATCCTATGTTTCTACTCCAAGCTATCATGTTGCCTTTAACTACTTCCTCTACTAATTTTATCTCTGATAAATAATTATAAAATTTAGTTATTTTTTTTTTATCTGGGCCTAATAGGATTTTATCTAATTGTTGTAGTTTAGCATAAATTCCAAATTTTTTCTTGTCCTGGCTATATCTTTTCTGAATTTGCAGGTAAGCCCACCAGTCTACTTGCAGCCCTTGTTCTTGGAGATCTTGCCACTGAGTGGTTATTTTCTAATCTACCAGAATTTCTAATCTACCAATAATCTACCAGACATTCAGTCTTGTCTAATTGTTTGGCTGGTTTGAGTTGGTATAATTCATAATGATAGATTTATGCCAATTTCAGGACAAGCAAATATAAAATTAGAGGAAGGAATTCTCAGGTCCTTCATTAGGAAAGGCAAATGGTTGGGGTGAAACTATAAGTCTTATAAAATTAGAAAGTGAACCAGGGAGAAGAGAAGAAGAATCTGTGTTTTGTTCCACAATTCATTTAAAGTGTGTTCAAAATAATTTCTTCTGGACAGAGAGCTGTGAAGTTGTTTCTGGAAATTGTTGGAGCCAGTCTCTCAGTTTAGGGGTCATAGCCCTGAGTTCTCCTACCATCACTGAGACCATTTTGGCCTTTTCTTTCCACATTCTCTCCATTTTCTCCTTCAGGACCTTTCATCACCACCAGTATCTTCTGGTGCTTCCTTACTGCTACCATCTTTGATTGATTAGCCAGGAGCTCCCTGTCCATCTGGATCTGGAATTTCCATAGCATCTTAGTCCTGTTATGAATGTATACATTTTTATATATGATAAATTAAATTAATCAATAGCTATAATAAATTAAATGATAAATTCACCTAGACCATTGATTAGGATGGTAGATGCCCTTTTTTTCTTCCATACTAGGTTTATTTCCTTTCCCTTTCTTGTGCTATTTTGTATCAAAGCTTTTTTTAAGAAATGTTCTTTACTTTAAAATATTTAATAATTATAAACTGCCTAGACTCAATAGGAATTGGACAGCATATACATTTAATAATAATAAATTATTATGGCTGGTTAGTCAGGCAGATGTTTTGACTGAATTTTGAAATTTTGTCAATGCTGATTATATTCAAGTGATGTTTCAATTGTTTTGGGATTTTGCCAAATTATTTTGGGATTTTGCCTATTATTATTGGTAGGAACTTTGCTTCCTTTTATTACACTCATTCTAGTTCTATCTGTAGAACTTTTGTGATTTTGTGATAATCTCCAGTTCTTTCTCTTCTCTTCTGCTGTCTCTGAGTAGTGCCATGTCCACTATTCAGATTTCGAACTGCCATGTCCACTATGCATACAATTGTTAAGTCTGGGGTGTTATGTGGCATATGCTTGTCAATTTGAAATTCTAAAGTCCCCACTTTAGCATCTTCATTTTCTATTTTCTGGTCTACCAATTCTTGCTTTCAGGCAAGTGGATTTTGGTTTTTTTTGCAGATGTTCCAATATACCATTGTTGCTATTGGTCATGCCAATGTTTGTAATAAGTCTATGCATTTTCTTGCAGCAACTAACCAATTGATCTACTGTTTTTTAACTTCTTTGTGGAAACAAAGAAACTTTGCATTTGCTTTCCATTGCTCTATACTCAGTTCTGGTTTTGTAAGTATTTGCTCTTAAGGCTTCGTTTTGTGCAGGCAGAATTACCCCTCTTTTTCCTTTTTCAATTTTCCTGCTCTTAGCCTTGCCAGGTTCTGTTGCTATCTACATTGCCTGTCATTTCAATTTCAACTTTAAAGTATTTTAATTCCAGGTAATTATTTTTATTATTAATGGATATTATGAAGCAAACTATGTGCTCTATACCCAAAGATGGAGAAGCTCTATACAGCCATTAAAACCAGACCAGGAGCTGACTGTAGCTCAGATCATGAGCTTCTCGTTGTAAAATTTAGGCTTAAATTAAAGAAAGTAGGGAAAAGCACTAGAGCACTCAGGTATGAACTAAATCATATCTCTGATGAACATACAGTAGAGATAACAAATAGATTTAAGGAATTACATCTGATAGACACAGTGCCTGAAGAACTATGGATGCAGGTTTGCAACATTGTACAAAAGGTAGCAACTAAAACCATCCCACAGAAAAAGAAATACAAGAAACAAAATGGCTGTCTGAGGAAGCTTTGAAAATAACTGAGGAAAGAGGAAAGTGAAAGACAAGGGAGAAAGAGAAAGGGCATTGGTACTTACCTGATATGCCCATTCTCTGTGAGCTGTGAAAAGCATCCAGAGATGGGGGTGCTTCAGTCTCTTCTGGAAAGGCTAGGCTTAAAAACTCTGGGACGCTCCTCCTCCTCAGAATCCCTCAGTTTTGCAAAGACCAAGTGCCAAAGTCCGGAACTCATCACTTAATCTAGATCCCTGACTGGAACGGAACCCCACCAGATGGAAGGAAAGGGGTGGGGCTGGATGCTCTTCACAGCTCACAGAGAATGGGTGTATCAGGTAAGTACCAATGCCCTTTCTCCCATGAGCTGTTCAGAGCATCCAGAGATGGGACATACCAAACCTTAGGGAGGGACTCCGTCTGGAACGAAATCCATTCCTATATTCAGTGGACTCTCTGCAGGACTCTTCTGCCAAATGAAGTGTCTGCTGAAGCATAGGCATCAATTTTATAATTTCTGACAAAGGGAGATGGTGAAACCCAAGTTGCTGCTCTGCAGATTTCATCTATGGAGGCCTGTGTGGCCCATGCTGCTGATGTTGCCGCACTCCTTGTTGAGTGGGCTGTCATGCCCTTAGGAACTGAGATGGACTGGCATTTGTAACTTTTAGCTATGGTGGCTCTGAACCATCTACCGATGGTCGTGGATGACACCTTTTGTCCTAAGGTGGATGAATTGAAAGATATAAATAGAGCCTCAAATTTTCTAAATGCTGCTTGCAGTCTAAATAGATGCATAAGGCCCTTCGCACGTCAAGTCTATGCCATTGATGGGATGGTTTTGTGGTATTGTCTGTCAAGACCAGAACGTGGCGTGAATGGAAAAGGGGTAGAAAACTGCGTAAGGCCAGGTGAATTGCATGCAGTTCCAACAGGTTGATGCTTTCGGAGAAAGACCAAATTCCTTGTGCAGTGTGGGATTGGAAGTGAGCCCCCCATCCTACCAGACTGGCATCAGTTGTGATCGTTACCCTGTGGGATTCCTTGAAAAGGAATCCCCTGTTTATTGTTTTTTCTGACCACCAGCGGAGCGATCACAGAACGTTGTGCAGAATGTTTATCTGGACGTTGGAGGTGGCTTTTCCAGAACTCTGGAAAGGTAGCAGGAACCATTGCAGCTTTCTAGAATGGAATCGAGCCCAAGATACAATGGAAATGCAAGAAATTAGTTTCCCTAACAATTGAGACAGTAAAGCCAGGGAAACCCTCTTTAAAGCCCTGATCTCTCTGGCCAAAGACTGAATACTGTTTAACCTGTCCTGAGAGAGTAAAACCTTACCCTCCATGGTATCTATCACTGCCCCCAAATGAACTAGCCTAATTGAGGGGATCAAGTGGCTTTTATCCCAATTTATGGAAAAGCCATGACCCTGAAGGGTCTCCAGAGTAAACTTGGTATCCAATTTTGCTTGATGTCTGGAAGATGACAAAATTAAAATATCATCCAGATAATATTTGTAAGCGGACAGATTTGTAAATCTGTAAATAAAGTAAACATTGTAAGCGGACAGATTTGATTCTGAGCGAGGCGGCCAATGCCCAATCTGAAGCTAGACCAAATGGCAGGGCAATATATTCATAGTGCTGATCACAATAGCAAAATCTAAGATATTTGTAGTGGGCAGGTCTGATTCGTATATGTATAAGTCTCTGAGATCTATAGAGGTCATGATATCATTCTCTCTGATGCTAAGCAGAATGGACTGAAGAGTAGTCATCTTGAATTTTCGATAAACCAATGATTTGTTTAAACATTTGAGGTCCAGAACTGCCCTCCAGCCCCCCGAACTCTTTGGGACCACGAACAATAGAGAGTAACAGCCTTGACCCCGTTGTTCAGATGGGATCTCTCTAATGGCCCGAATATGCAGAAGATGATTGATAGCCTCCCACATCAACATTCTCTTAATGGGGTCCGAAGACCTAGGGTTCCTAATGAAAATGTTCGGGGGGGGAGGATTGAAACTCCAGTGCCAAGCTAAACCTAATTGTATCCTTGACCCTCGCATCAGAGGTGGAGCTGTCCCATTGATCGGCAAACAGTTTTAACCGACCTCCAATGGGAACTGCTGTCAAGGGCTCACTTGGGGTGACGAAAAAATCGGCCTCTCGTGCTCTAAAGACCCCTAGGAGATTATCTCCCAAACAAGTCTGATGGGCTCAATACTTCAAGTGGTTCAACTTCAACATTAAATATGTCCCCGGAGGGAAAAATGTATTGGCGGACGCCCTGTCTGGAAAACCTCAGTTTGACAGCCACCAAGAGGAAATAGTACAAGCCTTAATTTCAGGAGCTCAATCTGCTGGCCAAGTAACCACTTAAGCACAAGCCAACCGCAACCCCAAACGTCTGGAAGATAAGCTGACCGCAGAATTGAAAACTGCCCTATTGACCAATCCTTAGTTCCTGGACCATTAAAATGAGTTAACAGTGAATGAGGAACTAGCTTGGAAAGGGACTAAGCGTTATGTACCCAGAAACCTAAGACTACTGGTACTAAAGTGTAGCCACAACTCGTGGATGGGAGGCCACTTCAGATTCTTAAAAACCCTACATTTACTAAGAATGTAATGTTCTGGTGGCCAAAAATGAAACCTGACGTCGAGGATGATGTTAAAAGTTGCTCAATTTGTGCTACAGTGAAACGCAGAACTGGAAAAACTCCTGGCCTCCTTCAACAAGTCGCTGAACCAACCCAACCCTGGGAAGAAATGGACTTTATTGTGGAATTACCTGAGAGTGAAAGGAATATGATCATTTGGACTGTAATTGATTTATTCTCTAAACAAGCCCACTTTATAGCCTGCAAAGGACTTCCATCTGCGAAAACACTTGCAAAGTATACGTGAAATATATCTATAAACTACATGGAGTACCTCGTAGAATAATATCAGACAGAGGGGTACAGTTTACCGTAAAATTTTGGAGGGAATTTTTGAAGTCCATTGGGTCCTCCCAAGGATTATCCTCAGCTTTCCATCTGGCGAAGAGGGCTAACACCATGATTGAACAATACATTAGATGCTATGTAAATTATCAACAAGAAAATTGGGCTAAGTTATTACCTTTTGCAGAGATTGCTTACAATAATGCAGTACATAGCAGCACAGGATTGACTCCATTCCAAATCAACACTGGAATGGACTGTGTCCTGATGCCAGAGTTACCTAGATTAGTGGTTGCCAACTAGTGGGCCATGGAAAAATTTTGGTGGGTCACAAAAGAAATGGCCCCCAAAAGCAATTAATCTGGGCTGCGCAGTTCTTGTACCTCCCGGCTCTCTGAGGGACCCCAAAGTCAGGTCCCTGAGATGCATGCGCCAACCAACTCCTTTACCTGGCACTGGCAGCAACAGCAGTCCCCTCTCCCAGCACCCGCTGTCAGCTCTTCCCCATTACTTCTCTAGCTTTGAATTGCTCCCGGCTCTCTCTTTTTCCTCCCCCCCCATGTGCAGGCAGGAAAAGAAAGGGAGATGGAGCCGTGCACACTTCTCCCCTTTTTCAGCCCTTGCTTCCTCTCCCAACATCAAAGCCTCGGAAATGCAGGCAAAGCCGCCACAACGGTAGCGTCCTGAGTTGCCTTAGCATGCTCAGTTAATTAAGAATCGCCCTACCCAGAGAAGGAAGTGGTGCTGGAGGAGGAGAAGGCAGTAGTGGAGAAGCAAGCAACTCAGGGCGCTGCCGCTGTGGCGGCTTCACTTGCGTTTCTGAGGATTTGATGTTGGAGAGGCAGCAAGGGCTGGAAAAGGGGAGAGTTGTGCACAGCTATGTCTCCCTTTC
>BHFT01048981.1:0-25226 GCA_004320025.1 Laticauda laticaudata
AGAGGAGATCAAACGGAAACTTAAAAAAACAAATATATATAATATATATATATATATATATATATATAATATATATTATATATATATATAATTTATACAGAAGGCCTGAATGATGCAGATGAAGATTCCTGCTGAAGTTGCTACAACTTTAACAGAATTTTTTCTACATGAGCTACAACTTTAACGAACTACAATGAGTGGGGATAATACCCGAAGGAGCTAAACAGCACATATATTAATATATATATATATATATATATATATTGGTGTTGTGTGTGGTGTTTTTTTAAGCTTTCGCGGTACTTACATGTTGTCTGTTTAGCTTCCTTCGGGTAATTATCCACGTCACTGTAGTGCTGTTAAAGTTGGTAGCAACATTTTGGCAGAATCCCATCTGCCATCATCAAGGCTTCTGTATGATGTGAAAGTCTCACAGCTTCTGGTTTCAAAATTTGAGACTGGTCTATTCTGATTGGCTGGGAAGTTTGGTCTGTGTTTCACAAAAGTGGACTGGAGTTTGATTGATGGTGTTTCTGGTTTCTTCGTTGTTTTGTGGCTTTGATTGGCTGGCAACACTCTGCTCCTGCACGGAGGCTTTCAGTCAGCTTGGCTTCGTGTGAAAGGACGGCTACTATTCATTAGCAAGCTAGGTTTCACCTGGGTGCCTGGTGGGGGGTGTTTTGAGTTGGAAGGCATCAGAGGGAGTCTGTCTGTGCTCAGGTGTGGGGGTGTTGTGAGTTGGAGCATCAGAAGGGAGTCTGTCTGTGGTCAAGTGTGGGGTGTTTTGAGTTTGAGGCATCAGAGGAGTCCTGTCTGTGCTCAGGTGTTTGTCTGTTTATGTGGTGTGGAGATCTTTTCATTTGAGAGTTGCAGGTTTCCAAATGATTGACAGTCTGCTGGAATCATCTCTTCATATAATATTCACATGTGTGCTGTTTAAGCTTCCTTCGGGTATTATCCCACGTCATTGTAGTGCTGTAAAGTTGTAGCAACGTTTCAGCAGAACCCATCTGCCATCATCAGTGCCTCTGCAATGGATCTGGTTAAAAATGTATACATATATATATATAATGTTTTTTTATGTTTTCGCGGGTAACTTACATGTATGCTGTTTAACCTTCTTGGGTATTATCCCACATCATTGTAGTTATGGCTTTAAAGTTGAAGCAACGTTTCAGCAAAATCTCATCTGCCATCCATCCAGGCTTCTGTAACTGAGTTTGTATGTAATTGGGTCAGAGGCAAATCACAGCCGTTAGTTTTAAATTTGAGGCTAGCTAATTGCTGTGCCAAGGATAGTTTTTTTTACACCTGATTGGTTTGGGAGTCTTGGTCCTGTATTATTGTTCTTGGAGTTTGTTTGTGTGTTTCTGTTTCTTCTGTCTGTTTTGTGGCTTTGATTGGGCTGGCAACACTGTGTTCCTGTATTGGAGGCTTTCTAAGTGCAGCTGGCTTCGCGTGAAAGGACGGCTATTATCTATTACGAGCTAGTTTTCATCTGGGTGCCTGGTTGGTGGTGTGTTTGAAGGTGGAGTAACAGGGGGAGTCTGTTTGTCCAGGTTTTGCTGGCTTGTGGTGTGGAGATCTTTCTATTTGAGAAGTGCAGGCTTCCAAATGATGACAGTCTGGTGGAAATCATCTCTTCTAATTCATGCTTTCAGTCTTTTTTTCAATCTCTATGGCTTGCTCTGATGATTCGTGGGATGGGGTTTATTTGGTGGCCTTGGGCTTTGGTGCCATTGAAGTTGGATGTTATGACCTGTTGGCTTCATGTGTTTGGACTAATGATGAAAGGTGTTGTTCCAGCTTTTCTACTGAATGTTTGTGTTTCATCCAGGCAGGTACTTTATTCTTCTATTGGTCTGTCCAATTATGTTTGGCCGGGCATGATGCACAGGGAACTTCAATATATGCCTTGGTTTTCCAGTTCAATTAATATCTTTGGGGTTTCTAGGGTGCTGCTATTTTTTTGTCTGTTTTGAAGGCAGTCTTAAATGTGATGTCTGTGTAGTATCTTACTGGATTTTGTCTGTAGTACCTCTTTTGTTAGGGCAGGACAGACCTATGAAAGCAGCTGTTCCTGCTAAAAAAAGAAAAAAAAAAAAAAAGCTCACTTACTCGGAGAAGCCCAAAGCCGAAGAATACAAGCTGAAGAATGAATTGTTCGCAGAATCTCATCTGCCATCATAGGCTTCGTGTAATTGTTTTCTGTCTGTATTGTGTGTATTGTACATATTCTGTTTGTGTTCATCAATCCGAAGCCTTTGATGTGAATGGCAGATGAGATCTGCCAAAACGTTGCTTACAAACTTTAAAAGCCAACAAAACTACCAATGGCATGGGATAATACACTGAACGAGCTGAAAAAAATATAGTATATATGGTTTTTTCTGGTTGGTTTATTCGGTTTTTTCTCCCAAATGTAAAATTGGGAGTGTGTCTAGCGTACGTGTTTCGATGACAGCATCTCATTACATTCATCCCTCCAGGGCTTGTGGTTCTTTGGCTTTGGAATAATGTGAGCTTTCCAGTGCTTCTTTTTAAGCCGTGCTTACGTAATGTCGGCATAATTAGTGGGGATGTGACTTGATTGGGGGGGCCATTTTGGCAGAGCTGTTTTGATTGGGTGGGGGAGTCGGCGGAGTTGCTCTCATTGGTTGGGATTTGCTGTGTTCTGATTGGTTGGGGTGTTGGCTATGTTCTGATTGGATGGGGGTCAGGTATCTGTTCAGCGGTGGGAGCTTTGGGGTGGTGCTCAAGTTTAGTCTTAAGTGCTGGGGGATTTGAGCAGGTGAGAAACTGTGATCCTGCTTGTTTGGCTTCACGTTCGTGGGGTCATGCCACATCTTCCATGGGTGGGCGAGTCAATTCACATTCTTGTATGGTCGGAGGGGTTTGAAGCGGGTAGTGGTGCAGCTGCGGTACGGCTTCTGGTCCATGGTCATGTCTCATCTTCTGTGTGGGTGTGAGTCTTTTTTTTACGTGGAAATGTGGTGGTAGCATCTTGTGTGGCCCTCGTGGGTGTGGATCTGGTGTCATTCTTCATGTTAGGTGCTCGTTTGTTAATGAAGGCGGGTTTCCAAATGGCTGGTAGGTGGGAGGTATCATCCCTAAGTGCAGTGGGACCGGGCCTTTAGGTTACAACATCAATGCACATCTTTGCATTGTGGATGTTAACTAGCTTGAGTAATGAAACATCTGCAAGAAAACAGCCAAGCTCAGAGAGCACCAAAAATTCCTCAAAAGGTGGTCTCAATTGCAAGAGGCAATAGTAGGGAAGGGCTGCTGGGGGTTCACAGGGGTTCGGGAGAGCCCCAAGATTCTGTGCAATTTGGAGAACCCCCAGATCCCACTCCTGGCTGGCTCCACCCACCCCGTCCCTCCCCTCCCACGAGTCCCCAGATGGTCAATTTTGGATGCAGGTAAATGAAAGGCATGCACAGAGGCTCGGGGAGGGTAAAAAACAGACCTCCAGGAAGTTTGGGAAGATTGGAAATGTGCCCATTTCTAGCTTCCAGAGAGCCTCCGGAGCCCAGGGAGGCTGTTTTCACCTTCCTGAAAGTTCAAGGAAAGCCTCTGGAGCACAGGGAGGGCAAAAATGCCCACCCACCCCCAGTGGTGCAGGCGGCCGACTAGGCCACACCCACCATGGCCATGCCCACCCAGTAACCCAGGCAGAGAACCCTTTGCTAAAATTTTTGAAGCCCACTCTTGGGCAATAGGTACCCCATTGGAAATCCTGAAGGACCAGCTTGAGTAGAGATCATCCTGAAGAAAATCTATCCACATGTTCCACAAGCATCAACATCAACTTGCTGGCATATAACTTGCCATATCTCTTTTCTCCAAAATTTTCTCACTCTCTTGTCCTCCTAATATTAAAAGCTGATACATGAGAGGAACTGTGCATCAGATTGGCATAACATATAAAAAGACATTTTATTGGGAAAATTGGTTGCAAAACTTTGCAGGTGTGAAAAAGCATCAGAGAAAAAGCACAGATGTTCCAACTTTAAAAGGCATTATCTAATATGTTGTTAAATTATGCAGAATGCAGACATGAAAAATCAAAAAATGAAGAAAGCATAACATTTTGCCATCTTAACTGTGTGTAAAATTCTCAGAAATGCTGTTTCAGCATCACTATCACTAGAATAGTTCTACAACACCTTGTGGCCTGAGATAAAAAAGTGAATGGCCTTTCTCACAATTCCATGTGTGGAAAAAAGTTAGATTTTTGAATTTTACACTGATCCTGCTGATGAACCACAAGGCTAGTTGAATGGGTGTGGGACCAACATAATTATGCACATGGGTATGATTGCTCCCTGGTCATAACATATGCCGCCTCAAGCAGTTGCATCAGGCTGTCTAATGTTGGGAAGGGACCTCTTTCCTCTTTGTGCAGCAGTTATACAAACCAAAGCTGGTGTGTAATGGGGTACAATGCGTTGCTGACTTCCTTTTCCTTGGAACCTTTTTGTTGTCATGTATTGGCCTTGGAGACAATTGTTTACTCCCAGAAGTAAATTCCAATTATTCTTCAGCTTAGAGTTCTATGGGGTCTATAGGACATTCCCAAAACAGAACAAATATAGTACTGATTTTTCCAGAAATGAATGTGTTAAGTTTTATATTGACTTAACATACTTTGAAAATAAGAGGGTGAAGCTGAAAACCCAGACTTTACATTCATTGGTGATGTCAATCAGTATGGTGCTCAGCTTAATAACACACACCAGACTTAACAAATGCTGATTAAAAAGAGGGAAAAAATGAATAGTAGAAGTGGCAGCACTTGGAGACAATAGAATAGAAGAGGAAGAACTAGAGAAGATAATAAAACACAAAGACCTGCAAATGGAAGTAGAACTGTCGCAAAAGAAAGCCAAGGTACCATAGTAGCAATAGCAATAGATAACTTGGGTTCAATTCCAAAACATCTGGAGCACCACCTGAACACCATCGGTATTGACAAATTCACCATCACTCAATTGTAGAAGGCAGCTTTACTCCAAACAGCTTATATCATGTGATGATACTTTTAACACCATCAAGCACCAACATATGCCTATCTCAGGTCTTTGGGAATAACTCCATAAGCAGGTAAAAATGCCAATTCCAGTCTAAATATCTGGCTGATTGTGTGATAAACTATAAGATAATCATATGGTCCCCAGCTAACAACATCAAAAAGTACTATCTCCAGACATTAAAGAAGCACCAAATCCTAAAATACATGATGATTTATGTGGTCTCTATCTTGCTTAGAGGACAATTAGAATTTCATGGTCTTCTAACATACATATAGATGTCACACTATCTTCTGCTTGCCAAAGCCTGCTGTGGAATATGAATCGGTAAGTCCCCAAAATTGTAATCATAGTGTGACATCTTTGAAAGCAACTAAGCAATTGACTGTTCAGTTTATTAATCAAAGTTTACCTGCTTCCTATTAAGTGAAGACAAATTAAGCCTGCTACAAAGGTACTCACAAAACATCTGCTACCAAAATCAGGAATAATGATAAACAAACTTGAGTTCCCTTTGTGGCTGATTTTTCATCCAGCTGCACTTAATTACAACAGAGCTATCAAAGAAGGCTCCCCATTAGTAGTTAATTCAGAAAGACTTCAGAAGAAAATCCCAGGGCTTCCCATGATATCTGTCCAGGAGCTTTTTGGATCTGGGCAAACAGATGAGCTGCAAAGCATTACATGATTATATAATCAGCTCCCATTTTGCCTCAGTAGCAGAGATCAGCAGTCTTGTTAAACTGGGGAGGTAACTGTTCATAGCACAAGTGCTCAGATATGTCTACTAGAGTTGGTCTCTTTGTTCATTCACACCATAGGCAAAATACCATTTTTAAATGATATTTATGGGAATAATAGGCAGGGGATGCAGTATCCAAGGAACATTTTGACCAGCCTTGCCCTCAAAGAATCCAGTAGAAGTAACAGTAATATCAAAATGACATCACTTCTTTCCCCTTGTTGTTTTGGTTTGCTTTGCTTTTGGGAATTTGTACTGACAAAACCAGCAACTTTTCTCCCTTCTTACTAACTTGGTGACAGTTTTCAGCGTTTATTGTACTGTAGAAAGAGAGTTAGAAATCAACCCTGACTGTTCTTTGGAAGGACAGATCCTGAAGCTCAAATACTTTGGCCACCAAATGAGGAAAGAGGATACATTGGAAAAGACCCCCATAGTGGAAAAGATTGAAGGCAAAAGGAGAAGGGAACAGCAGAGAATGAGATGGCTAGAGAGTGTCATAGAACAGTGGACATGAGTTTCAGCAGACTTGAGGAAGCAATGGAAGACAGTGTCTATGGAGATTCTCAGTCTTCCAGATCATCACTGTCCCAAAGAGTCTCCATAGACTTTTAGCTATGCACTTTGGAATGGATACCCTTTGAATAGTATGGGGAATATGAATGGATTTTCAGAAAAAATGGCAGACTACAGGAACCATTTGCACTACTCAGGTGACCCTGAGGACACAGATAAACCTCCAAGTGTCTCAGTGACCCCCTAAAGGTAAAGGTTCCCCTTGCACATATGTGCTAGTCGTTTCCAGCTCTAGGGGGCAGTGTTCATCTCCGTTATAAAGCCAAAGCGCTGTCTAAAGATGTCTCCCATTTCATGTGGCTGGCATGACTAAAAACCAAAGGCACACTGAACGCTGTTACCTTCTCACCAAAGTGGTCCCTATTTTTTACTTGCATTTTTACATGCTTCTGAACTGCTAGGTTGGCAGAAGCTGGGACAAGTAATGGGAGATCACTCCATTATGTGGTGCTGAGGATTCAAATCACTGAACTGCTGACCTTTCTCATCGACAAGCTCAGCATCTTAGCCACTGAGCCACTGTGTCCCTCAATGCCCCTCTAAAAAGATGCAAATGCCCAGCTGTCTGCAAGGAGTATAAATCCTTCCATTCTGCCCCAGTCAGAGCTGAAGAAGCTTCTTGGATGAGAAATGAAATAAGAAAGTCCAGTTGCCTCCTGAAAAAGCACCTTTGGAGCTGTGGAGGACAAGAGGGGTCAGCATGCTGTGTTCCATGGGGTCATGAAGAGTCAGACACAACCTAGTGAGTGACTAAACAATGACAAATGACAGAAGAGAATGCTAGTGTTTCAATTTTCCACTGCTCTGCAGTTTCCCTGGCTGCCCTTTCATATTGTCCTAAAAAGTTCATTGGAAGGCATCCTTCCTCTATCTTGAGAGGATATATTATTCCTGGGAAATTTGATGTACTGCTGTGGGGCATTTATATTGTAATTCAGCAAAGTGCATATCCATTTTTTCTGGGAAACTTTTATCGGATTTTTCTTCTCCTTTGGAAAAAAGACAAAGCAAATTTTTGAAGTCTCTCCCCCCCTCCCCCCTCCCCCCCGTGTGTGTGTGTGTGGATGAGAAACATCCAGCAGAAGTCTTTTTTTTTTTATTTGCCTGTTGCCAAAATAAGAGTTCTCACTCTCTTGATATTCTAGGAAATATAGAGCAATACTGTTATTGTATCCATATGATCCTAAGCTGCAGCTACTTAAATTGAATAACACCAATAAGTCTCATCCTGCTGTTTTTAAAAGCTGGGTTATTACATCTGATGTATACCTGCTCTGGAGATAAAGAGAGCATATCATAGCATGGTGTTTTTCCCCTCTTCCTTTTCTTTCTTTTTCTTTTTTATATAAGCATGTATCAAATCACTATGTAATGTGGGGAACATGTGGTATTAATTTTGCCCTTGGATCATGGATCAAATGATATTGTCAATATCTATTGTGTTCATGACAAGGATATCCAAAGTAGTTTCAGGGAATCCTTCTCCCTGGTTCTCTGTGCATCCGGAATTACTCTTTGGTGCAAGCTGATGTATAGCAAATGAAATAAATAGCAAATGAAATTTCCTCAATAGCAAATGAAATAAATGGCTTCTCTATGCAGCTGAGATTAATCTGGTGCCATGTTTCAAATAAATCTTTATGGGCTGCAGAGATAAATAAATACTTTTAGGTCTGGTAAAAACTGATATTGATGCTATGACCTGGACTACAGGTTTTGTCCTATTTTAAGACCTTTTTTTGCCACAGTTATTAAGTGAATCACTGCAGTAGTTAAATTAGTAACAGTGAATCTGGCTTTCCCATTGACTTTGCTTATTCAGAAGGCTGCAAAAGGTAATCCATATGAGCCCGGGATACGGCAACCATCATAAATACATGCCAGTTGCCAAGCATCCAGATTTTGATCCCATGACCGTGGGGATTGCAATCATCATAAGTGTGAAAAATGGTCATAAATCACTCTTTTCAGTATCATTGTACTTTTTAACAGACACTAAGTACTTCTGTAGTCTTATATAGATAGATGTGCTTATGAAATCTAGCACACTGTTCCTTTAAGATGGTGATACAGGCATCATCATACCAAAATCACGATCGTCACATTAATAGTTTCAGGTGAAAGAATCACCATTTGGGACCCCTGCCGGCCACTCTTTTACCCACACTTGCTTATTTGCCTAAGAGCGAATAAGAGTTGAAAACTAAATGTCATATTTCAGTTTCAAGTTGAGTGCAGGGACAGGAGATAATTGCCAAATGTTCTCTTGATTCCCCTTGCCACTTAAATGACAGTTGCAGGGTCAAACGAAGGAGCACAAGAAACACACAGTCACAAGGCAATTTGCAGGTGTGGCGTGGGCAGCCAGGAAGAGAAATTAATTCCTACTCTTATGTCACTTTCAGCTTTTGAGACTCATAGCTAAAAATTATCATTTTCAAAAAAATGATAATGCATGAAATTAAGGTACAATCATAGAAAAGGGAGCACAATGTAATTGCAAATTTTAAAGTAATAAAATAGCAAGTGTTTCCCCCTCCCCTTTGAACTTGAGATTCAGAACAAATTATTTTCTCAGCACTCCAATCAGCCTTGATAGGTTCTAGTTACTCTAGTTACTAACTAGGTTACTGGTTACTCTTAGGCCTCTGTCTATACACCTTTTGAAAGAACACTGGAATTCAGTTCAAGCACTTATTTCCAAATTATTATTATTAAAAGAACAGCTTTTGGGCCTTCATTCCCTCTACAGCCAATGCCTCTTCCATAGCTTCTAAAATATTTTTTTAAAGAATGTTCACA
The DNA here is from genome assembly GCA_004320025.1 of Laticauda laticaudata. Taxonomy (NCBI): domain Eukaryota; kingdom Metazoa; phylum Chordata; class Lepidosauria; order Squamata; family Elapidae; genus Laticauda; species Laticauda laticaudata. The sequence goes on from BHFT01048981.1 coordinate 9,154, forward strand.
GCTTCTTTATCTTGGATAGTTAGTGAACATTTTGCCACTTGCATCCTTTAACAGGATACGTACTTGTCCCTTTTATGCCTTTTCAGTATTTCCCACTGTTTATCACAACGAGACCTAAGCATGTGCAGCAGAGGTGGTATTCAGCAGGTTCTGACCAGTTCTGGAGAATTGGTAGCGAAATTTTGAGTAGTTCGGAGAACCAACAAATACCACCCCTGACTGGAGATATTACAGTATCTTTCCCCTGCCACGCCCACCAAGCCACGCCCACAGAATTGGTAGTAAAAAAATTTGAATCCCATCACTGATGTGCAGCTCAAACAAGGGAAACATATCCTTTTTTTGCATGTTCTCCTTTTTGTGTTATTTATCTTAAATTTTAGTTTCCATGCTCTTGGTAATCGGTATTATAAATATTATCTGATTTTATAGATAAGTACTAATAGAAATCAATGCTGGGCATACTGGAAATTTATTTCACAAAACAGGTTAACCAGCTTAGTGCTTGGGGAACAGTGGAATCTCATTTGCACTCCAAAATTCCTTTTGTAAAAGAAGAATCCCAACCATGTTGGCCAAATATCCTGTGTCACTTTCAAATAGCTGGGTGGAATTCTTAATCCTCAGGAGCAAATAATTTTTCTTGTCTTTACCTTTTCTCCACCCACTATCTTTATATTTTCTGACACTGACACTTGGGAAAAAGCTCCTAAGAAATCTAGTTTCTGGTGATGCAGTGGTAAAACTGTGACGTTTAGAAGAATCTCATTGTGGCAAGCGAGGGATGATGCACCAGGAGAATTTGAAAATTCCTTCCTTCCTTAATTCCTTTGTGCTGATCTGAGGCAAACAATAGAAATGCTTGAAAGCTCCCTGTCAGCTCATTCATCCATCTGTCAGAGCAAGGTGACTCCATTCTTCATGCCAGTAGTTGACAATGTTGTATGGTCTCTCAGAAAAACCCTACACATGCCTTCTCTCTGAATCTCCCACCGTGGCTCTGCTCCATAGCTAGAAGTTTGTCACTTTCTGCTTTAATTGCAGTATTCCTTTGATTCTTAAGAATGAGGGTGTAAATATTAGTTAACTCCAGAGTGTGTTGTGAAATAAAGCAGTTTTTGAATAACAGCTGTTGGCAGCTCACTGTTAGCTTCTGATTTGAAACTCTCTCTCTCTCTGCTCATGAGGGGAAAAAAAATTGCTATTGATTTCCACAAAGTTTACAAAGAGGTTGGGCTTCTGTGTTAATTAATGAACGTGCTATGTACCTTACGTGTCAAAACAGAGTTCAACTTTAATTAAATGTTTGTCAAAATTATTTGAAATTCTAAGAGGAAAGGCATCAGAGAGCAGTAAGGTGAGCTGGTGGATTATTAGAATCTCTCAAGAGCTCTTAGAGACTCTTTATTATCACTGTGCTCTCCCCTTCCCATGAACAACTGAAGCACTTTCTTTCTCCTTCTGAAACAAAGTGTGTCCTCTTGACATGCTCAAACTATGAAAGAGGCAGTATTTATAAGCACCTGACAGCATTTCCATGAGTTGACACTGACTTTTAATCAACAGAGCGGCAACTGAAAGAGCCGGTTGGATGTTAGGCTTAAAAAGGGGATATCAGAAGTGCTTTGATTGTATGTCTACAAAGATGTATAATTAAAAAGTATAAATCAAAAGGTTGCTTGTTATTTTGCACTTGACTTTAGTTACTTCAAACACACTTCTGGCTCTGTTGCGTGCGCTGCTCAATGTGCAAGGCTGTGTGTTTAGAATTAAATTTGCTGTAAGTCATTTTAGATTTTAATGAAAATAATTATAGTTTGGGTAATAAGAAGTGTGACTCAAGAATAACCCCTGCTGCTTCTTCCCCAGAATTAGCAGTGATATAAATTATCATGATTTATTGAGGGTTATTCTTGTATATTTATAGCAGATCATAGTGATGGAGGAAATTCTAAAGCTAGCAATAGGCATGTGAACACACTAAGTTAGACGCATAAAAACACAATTTCTCAGAATTTCAACAGTATTTCTTCGCTTGGATAACTTAGGTAATTCTCCTTTGATTTAATAAAATGTGATTTTGTAAAGATGTGTTGTTGCGCTTACATTTTGACAGCTTGCTTTAATTTATGTCATACAGTATAACAAATAGATTTATTTTTTCTTTTTACATTCCAGCACTGTTCCTTTCTAATAATACCATGGATTACCATGTAACTCTTAACTCTCTCTCTCTCTCTCTCTCTCTCTCTCTCTCTCTCTCTCTCTCTCTCTCTCTCTCTGTGTGTGTGTGTGTGTATGTGTGTCTATATACACACTATATATACTGCAAATATACAGCACGCACACACAAACACACTCAGGGTTTGGAACTATATGTATTAATTGCATGTTATATTTTGAGAAACTCCTGAGAAGTAAAGATTCTACCTGTTTTGAAATTCTACCACAGGCTTGGGGGCAAATCCTACTTTTGAAAGAAAAATAGGCAGCAGGGCACCAATCCTTGTTCTTTCTTGAAAAGTATACCTTTTCTGTTTCTGAACCTTTTGTGGAGTGTTTGTGGAGTGCATTTCAATGGGAATGATAGACAGTAACTGAGTCAAGCTGGAATGAAACAGAGAATTACAGAAAGATTTTTCAGATTCCATCAATAATATTTAAATAGTATTTAATTCCCATTTCCTTGCTCAATCATCTTTCATAGAAAACAACCATAAGTGGACCTATTGTTATATGGTGGTCCTTTGGGCTCGAAGAAATGCTGTGGTGCAGTTCAGTGGTAGGATTCAAAAAATTGTACTAACAGTTCTGTGGGTGGGCTTGGTGGGCGTGGCAGGGGAAGAATAATGTAAAATCTCCAGTCAGAGGTGAAATTTGCCAGTTCTCCAAACTACTCAAAATTTCTTCTACCGGTTCTCCAGAACTGATAAGAACCTGCTGAATATCATCTCTGGTGCAGTTCATTTGTGGACACAAAAGTGGCTATTCAGTCCCAGCCTGGAAGCATAGAGTCTAGCACAATGGGGACACTGGAAACCAATTGTTGTAGTAACTGTGGCTGTTCTATGACAGCATTCATGATTTTCTAACTGTTCCTGCACGCAATGGCAACCAATAGCACCATTTGTTGTTTTCATCATGAGGTTGGACCAGAATAAATTTAAATTTGCAAAAAAAAAAAAAGAGAGAGAGAGAGAGAGCTTGCAACATATCTATATCTTAAGAGCCAGAAGATAGACGGACAGATGGATGGCTAGACTGATAGCAAGTATTCTATTGCTTCATAGGACACAATGTTTTCAAAAAGATTTTGAACAAATATTTTTAAAATACCTACTTAAAGTCAATAGGCCTGTTTAAGTAGCATGAAAAGTGTAATGTTTGCAATTATTTATCAAAGAATTGCTCAGTTCTTGGACTAGTCCAATATATTGAATTCTCCTTAACTTAGAAATGGAATTATACATGTACTAGACCATCTATGTCTACTAAAGACCATCCACAAGGGAACAGCAATATAAATACTGTTAATGCAAATTGTCCTTCTCTTTTACAGCTTTAGTATTTCACTGCTCCAGTTATTTTAACATATTAAAAAGCTATTTATTGTCTGTTTTACCACTCTCTGCTTTGTCTTTCTGCTCTAGTCAAATTGTTCCCACAGGTGAATAAAAGAAAAAGCTTTACAATGGAAGAGAGGTAACTGGGTTTTTACCTGCTGAAATTTGGGGTGTTCAGATCTCATATGGACAAACAATTTAAAGTTGCAAGCAGAATAATCCAGGCTGAAAAGGCCTGAATATCATAAAAGTGGAAAGTTTCCAGTTTTGATTAAGAGAAACTAGATACATAATGTTAAAAACCAGGTGACCTGCTCTATATCTGGGCAATTTCTCTAACTCCATTCTGGTTATTTATTATTGTCTATTCTATAGCATATCTACACATGCCATTTAAGTTGCTTTTCTCTTGGGCCCTGCCAACTTGACTCTAACCCAGTGTAGGAAAATCCTATCCAGACTAAAACACTTTGACAGCAGCTTGCAAGTTTTGTTCAGTTCAGACTGCAGGCTATGATGTCTTACTATTGGACAATTGCCCTGCTTCTGGGACTGCCCACTTTGCTCCAGGAAAACAATAGCCCATCCACTTTCCTTTCTGGGGGTGGGACTTCCTAGACATATTCAGCTTTAAATATGTGTGTGTTGTATACAGGTTAATAGGTAGTTTCTGCCTCAAGTGAGTGGAAATAATAAAGCAATAAAGCTCTGGACTAAATGAAGTCCAAGAAGAACCATGCCTTCCACAAAAAGGTTTTCACTTTTCAGGCTTTGAACTGGCAGGTTACTCTCTTAACTGCTATGTTATTTCTTTAGTGTTGGAGAGGGAAAATCTAAAAAAAAATCTATCAGAGTGTTTGATAAGCATTGCCCCAGGTGAATACATATTTTTTCCTTTGCAAAAATAATTGACCTGTTGAGGTTAGCCTGCAGCAAAGCGAAGGGCTTCTTTAACATACAAGAATGTTCAAGCCAACATATGACAGAAAAGTACACTGTACTTTTGAAGTGGAGCAGAAAAACACTCATGGAGGTTGCTTTGAGGGTGATTGGAAGATCGATAGAGGGTAACACACTTCATTATGACCCTCCAGAAACAGTTTCCAGACAGTTCTGATAACAGGGTAAGCCCTAAATTCAGACCTGCCTTTAGAGGTTTGTAGAGTCTCAAGGAGAAGTGTTTCTCATCATCTGCCACCTGATCCTTTTGAGATGAGACTTCAGAAATTGAACCCTGAGTGAGGATCTTATCAGTAATCTGCTACATCACTGAACCATGGTCTGGTGCTTATTGGTAAAGTTGTTTCATAACACCATTAACTTATAATACATTGAACATTAGAAATTAAGCAATTTCCACCACCCAAGAATGCTATGAAAGTCATTGAACAACACCTGACTATGCATCAAAGTCAGAGGAGCAAAATCTAGGGACTGGAGCTAACCTTTCTAATCCCAGAGTGTGTATGTGTGTGGGGTCAATTTTGAATAATCCTATGGAGCAAATGGGTCTCTTAATACTTGCAGTTACTTAAGAAACCCATAGTACTTTATGGAATCCATTAAACTCATAAATCCTCCTTGTAGAATGAGTTTGAACCCCCTCCCATTTTCACACTATAATCAATGTGAGTGTGGTCCTTGAGCATATATATATTGTGCACCTATGATATCAAGTGAGATATCACAAGTTTTAGACCTGGGCCAATACTCTTCAATATTTTGATTAATGACACAGGCAGTGAAGTAGATGGAATCCTTACAGCTGCAGAAAACCTAAACATGGAATAGCTAATATACAATAACAGAGAAAAGTAAATAAAATTGATCTCAATAAATCAAGTCATTAGAAGGGCCAAGAGTAACAGATTTAAGAGATAAGCACAAAGATAAATGTATCTTTTGGGTTGGCAAAGGTACAGATTAAAAGGATCTGAGTATTATGGTCAATTACAATCTAAATTTGAGTTAGCAAGGTACTGTAGTTTCTGAAAAGGCAAATGCCATTTTAGGTTGCATCCAAACAAGTTCAATTTCCAGATCACAGAAAGTAATATTTCTAATATATTTTGCATTAGTCAGGCCCAACTCAAGTTTCTTAGAAGCAGAAATAGGTTCAGTGGGAGGTTTGAAAGATGACCAGAGCTTCAAAATCAATTCCTACAATTTCTTCCTTGCAGAATTAGGTATATTTAGCCTTAAGAAGAGAAAACACTCTTCAAACATCTGAAGGGATATTCAAAATGTCTTGACTATTTTATTTTCTACAGTTCAGAGTATTTAAGACTCTTATTACAGGAAAGAAGATTTTAAGTTTCTCCATGATAGATGAGCTATGTAATAAGTGTAACAACAGAATCAATTACTTAGAAAGATGGTGGGCTTCTCTTTGCAGACTGTACCTAAGCAGATACTAAGCAGTGATCTGTTTAGAATGCTTAGATCTGGGCAAAAGCTAATCTTTTCTTAACTGTGATTCTCTGATTATGCTGAAAAACATGAAATAATCAAATGATTGCCTTCACACATTAAATACTGCAACAGTTCATTGAATTCAATGAGTGTACTCTTAAGTATGAATCAAGCTAGATTAATTTGCTTAGTGTAATCTTAATGAGAAATAAAACACAAAACTGCTGCACTAAGAAGGGAGTAGTTGATCTACTGTTAAGTGGGGCAATACAGATTTGAAAAGGAAAGGGTATCTGAGAGAGAGAGGGTGGGTGGGTGGGTGGGAGCAGGGCAGCTTGTATTGGCAGCTTTTTAAAGCAGCCATATATTTTCCTGGAATTGAGCAGAATTGCCAACATAGTTGCACACATCCACCTTCTCTTCATTGGATAATTGCAGGATTGTCTGGAAGACAATTAAACAATTCCTAAATGTAAATAATAAGTGAGCTGTACACAAGTTAAATAAGGTAAAGGTTAAAGGTCAAGGTCTCCCCTGCCCAGTTGTGTCCAACTCTAGGGAGCATCTCTGTTTCTTAGCCAGCATTGCCCAAAGAGATTTTCTGTGATCATGTGGCCAGTATGACTATATTCCAAAGCACATGGAATGTTGATAAGTTCCCAGTTATTTATCTACTCAGATTCAAACTGCTAGGTGGGCAGGCAAGTAATGAGAACTCACCCAGTCATGCAATGCTCAGGTCTCAAACCCAGGCTGTCAGGTTTCCAACAGACAACTGCTATGCCATCATGTCCCTTAGACAGGCTAATACAGGAATCTGAATGATTGGAAAAAGTTTTTTCCATCACTAGCCCTTCAAGTTGTGTCCCTCAAGCAGTGTCACATGATGGGAAAGAGAACAGTATTCCTGTTCTGCCTTGATTTTATGCAATTTGAGTTGACCGGAAAATAAAACTGAAATCCAGTGGTATGCTTCTTAAGGAAAAGCTATTCCCTAAATGCTTCTTACATCCAGATGACTGACTGAGATATAGGCATGGGCATGACATTCAAATTCAAATTACTTTATTGTGCTCATTAACCAGAAGAAAGGAAAAAAGAGAAGCAAATAATTTCCAAATATCCAGAACATTCGATAATAAAGAGGTAAGGTAACAAGTAAAGGAGTCCCTATGGATTTTACTCTGCTAGCTGTTGCCAACTATGGGGGGCAGTGTTCATCTCTGTTTCAAGGCCATTGAGCCAATGCTGTCCTAAGACATTCCCATGGTCATGTGGCCAATATGGCATCATGAAGTGCTGTTACCTTCACACCAAAGTAGTATCTATTAATCTACTTGCATGTGCAAGTTTTCAAACTGCTAGGTTGGCAGGAGCTGTGGTGAGGATAAAAGCTCACTCCATCAAGTGGCAATCAGGTCTCAAACCTGGGCTGCTGGATTTCCAGCTGAACAGCTCAGCATCTTAACCACTGAGCCACCAAGTCTGTAGAGATTCTCAGTCATCCAGGTCATGGTTGTCCCAAAGGTGCTTTTTCAGGAGGCAACTAAACTTTCCTGTTTGTTCTTTTGAAGATGTTTCACTTCTCATTCAAGAAACTTCTTCAACTCTGACAGGATACAAGAGAGCCTCGGTGGCGCAGTGGTTAGAGTACAGTACTGCAAGCTACTCCCATTGCAATTTGACAGATCGAATCCCACCAGGCTCAAGGTTGACTCAGCCTTCCATCCTTCAGACGTGGGTAAAATGAGGACCCAGATGTTTGGGGGGCAATATGCTGACTCTGTAAACCACTTTAAGAGGGCTGTAAAGCACTATAAAGTGGTATATAAGTCTAAGTGCTATTGCTATATTACATTCCCCACTATCCTGTCAGAGCCGAAGAAGCTTCTTGGATGAGAAGCGAAACACCTTCAAAAGAATAAACAAGAAAGTTATGTTGCCTTCTGAAAAAGCACCTTTGGGACACTGAGCCACCACAGTATCCTAAATAAAGAGGAGCAATACATGAAAAAATATGCTAAGAATCATCATTTGTATTAGTTTAAACTCCCTAAAATCTAGAATTAAAGACTCCCTGACAAATCTATGGAAAGGAACATACCACTTTAAAAGGACATGCCAGGGGTCTCATTCTAAAAAGCAGTGAAGATAACTTTGATTGAATTTATATTAAAGGAGAATTCAGTGTCATTAATATGGCTATTTGATACATGTAGTTAATACTCCCACCCTTCTGTCATTTAAAAAATTAGGCAAAAAACTTTGAAGGACTTGGGGGATGCACCCAAGGATTTCAAATGTATAGTATGTGCAGTCCAATAAGATCAAGTTGCATTGCTTTTTTTCTTGTATAATTTTATTATTGGAACCTGCTAGAGCAAGACAGAGGTGGGTATAAAATGTTTCTTGTGCTAAGAATCATAAGGATACATGAGTTTGTGACTATTCCAAATTCTCAGGATGGCACTTGTAATAAAATGATTTTTTTTAATGTACATTAATCTTAACTTTATTGTAACCACAAATATCTATGCCATCTAAATCCTTGGTCATTTCCTTCTAATTCCAAACAGCAAGCTGCAAAATACAATTTCAAATCAGGTAAACTCAATTCTCCTTTTGTTTGTGTATCTCGTAACACCTTTTATTTAGCTCATTTTTTCCAGTACACAAATTTAGATATATCCTTCTGCTTTTGTTTAAACAGTGCATCAGTTATCAAACCAGGTATTGCTCAAACAAAAACAACACTCTAGGTAAAACATTCATCTTGTTCACAGAAATTCTCCTCAACAATGACAGTTGTAGTTTCTCATATCTTAAATATCTTTTTAAAGTTCATTCCATGTCTAAACATGGTTACTTTGAAATAATGTACAATTCATATTTGTCATCATGATGTCCAAATATTTAACCTTTTCCTCAATCTTATAGTCTGTTTATTCATCAGTTCTGTTTGATATTGTATTTTCATATTTTTGTTAATTTCGTCCTCTTCTATTTACTAATGTTAAAACCTGCTATTATGCCAAATTATTTAAACTTGGCCATTGATGTTTCAATTCCCTCTTTAAAGGATATTCCAAAACCAACACCAAGTCACCTGCAGAAGCACTTAATTTATAAATCTCTTTTTGAAATCTTTACTCTCACAATTCTCTCATCTTCTCTCTTGTCTCTATTCAGTATTTCAAGAACTAAAATAAACAGAAAGAGTTCACAATAAGCATCCTGTGTCCTCAAGATGCATTCCTGATCTAGGGGAACAAAGATGAGTAAATCTTCTTTGGAATCCAGCAATAGAATGCTACTGCTTTGTATTTCAGATGCCAATGCATAACCTAGTGTTGTCTCAATTCAAAAGCTTTGCACAAAGAGGTAGTCCTTGACTTACAGCCATTCATTTAGTGATTGTTCAAAGATATGATGGCACCGCAAAAAATGATTTATGACTGTTTTTCACACTTATGAGCATTGTAGCATCCCCCCCCCCCNCCCCCCCCCCCCCCCGTGATCACATAATGAAAACTTGGACACTTGGAAGCTGGCATACGATGGGTTGCAGTGGCCCAGGATTATGTGATCACCTTTTGCAAGCAAAGTCAGTGGAGAAGCCAGATTCAATTAACAACCCTGTTACTAACTTAACAACAGTGGTGATTTACTTAACAAATGAAGCAAGAAAGGTCATAAAATGGGACAAAACTCACTTAACAAATGTCTCACTTAGCAATAGAAATTTGAGGCTCAATTGTGGTCATAAGACAGTCAAGGGCTACCTGTACTTGTAAATATTATATAATGATATACTATAGGAATGCTTTAAATGAATAAACAAAATGCAAGACCAATTTGAGTGGGAATAACAATGAAACTTTGGTTGCTGCTCTGTAAGCAGTTCTTTAAGAGTAAAAATTGTTACATTTCAGAATGTAACAGAAGAAAGGGAAGAGGACTTGCCCAAATTAATGGCAGATCTCATAGCAGAAGCATTACAAAAGAGGGCCAAGAAGTTCAAAGGGAAATCGACAAGGTATATAGAATATATAACAACTATACAAGACGTTTTAGACTTCCAAGAGAGGTTCATATATGATTCTCAAAGAAACAACTGAGAGATGATATATACAAAGTGACAAGAGACGAACCACTGATATTCAAGGGAACAGAAATTGTAATGTTGAAACAAATTCCAAGAAGAATAAGGGAACATAGAAAGAAATACAGATTCCTGGCCACCCAACTGAATAACATCCTGTTCAAATGGCTCATCCCAGAGGGAATGTTAATATCATGGCAGGATATAAAAACATAAAATTAACCGTATAGAAAAAGGGAGGGATATTCTTTGAACTGTATGTGGGCATCAGAATAGACAATCACTGCCAAAGAGGAGTGGAATAGAGGAGTCGCAATAAGAAGATCGGGTGGAGGAAGAGAACAGAACAGAGAGCAGGAAAGTGAAAGAAGAAGCGTAAGAATGAGACCACACGGAGACAAATAAGCTTCAACAAGAAAACACTAGAGAGTAAGATGGCGAAGAAATCAAATTGATTTCCATTAACATCAATTGTGTTAAATTCACAAATTAAGAGGAAAAAAACGTAAACTAACTACAGAAACTCAACTTAATATTATATACTTTCAGAAAAACATTATCCAGAAACACAAGTAAACTGTTGGAAGCACAAAGTTAGGAGATTTTATACGTATCTCTAGCCCCAACAAAAAAAAGAGGGTAATTTGGAAAAGGATTGAAAAAACCAGAAGATGGATGCTAAACAAGGAGTCCTAGAAAAGAAAAAATGTGTTAAGATGATGGAAAAGAATTGGATTCTTGCTGAAGAAAAACAAAAAGCAAAAACATGTAATTCAACCTATGGACACAACTAAACATACATCAGGGGCTTATGCATTTCATATAATACACATAGACACAAGGGAATAAAAGGAGAACAATCTAAACTATTAGATACCCTTGGGAGTTAGAAAAAACACAAATAATAAGAAGCAAATTTGGGAGACATAATGATTAGACATAAATTAATATGTTAGCAAATAAGATGAATGGTTACAGGACGATGAAAAAATAAACAGAATATTTTTGAACACACAATGAGCCGAGAAGTGATAGTCCTATAGACTTAAGAAAGAAAGAAAAAAAGAGCAAATCAACAATTGAAAATAAATTGAAAAAAATTCTTTTGAAATAGAAAAATTTCAATTGAAAAAAAACAATAAAGTTTTTTTGAGAAATTATATAGTAGGAAGACATACCAGAGGGAAAAATCCAACATTACTTCTAATAAACCTGTGATCCCGGAAGGGGATAAAGAAGAGATAAACAGGGAAATAACATTAAGAAGATTGCAAAATGCAATCCTGAAACAGAAAAACAATAAACACACAGGACTGATGGTCTCTCAGGGAACTGTATAAAACGCTCGAAGAAAATTAGAAATGCAATTATTACAACTCTATAATAAGGTATTGATGACAGCAAAATTACTTAGTCATGGGGGCAGACAATACAAAAATTGATCACAAAAGAGGATTTGAACATCAATTGATTTTATAAAATTATACGCCCCATATCCCTTATTAAATTTAAAATGTTTATGATTCATAAAATAATTTATTGTTCCAAATGGCAGAAAGATTGAAAAAAACAAGTCTAAGTCAGATCATTTCATGAGTAACCAAAATGTATTCTTACCGAATAGACATATTAAAATTAATTACACAGAATATAGTATTTAGAATCTAAATAATTTATGAAGCAAACCGAAACAATTTGGCAAAATAGTCTCCCCAATCACAAAAGGCATTTACAATGTGTTAATTGGCAGTTTCATAATACAACAACTACAACACACATGCCACATTTGCCAATAAAATTTATAAAATTGATTTTGACAATTTATACAACACAGACAGCCAGTTTGTAATAAATCGAGCGACAGAACGGAACATTCAAAGAATTCACGAAGGGTGTCAAGCAGAGATCGCCCTTTTTTATTCCATCCACCTAAGGAAAACTATATGAAACTAGGGAAAAATGTAAAAAAAAAAAAATCAAAAAGGGGGCCCCCTTCAATTAAAAAGAGAATCTTATAAGGTACATGCAATTTGCTGAATGTATAGTAAGTATATATTTTTTGAAGATCCAGAGGACTAAGGAGAAATTAATAAAAGAAATGGAGGAATTTGGCAACGGTCACAGCGCTTAAGATTAAGTAAACAACTACACAAAATTATTGACAAAAATTTAAAAGATAAGCAAAAAAAAGGAATTAGAAGCGAAAATGGGGAATCAAGCAGTGTAAAAAAGGGTATAAAAATAATTTAGAGCATTGGTAATAGCTAAGATGTCTCTCAATCAAAAAAGCATAAACTACTGACAAGAATTATACTTAATAAAAAAGAATTGAAATGTGGGGAAATACAGCCATACACTTGCCTGGCGGAAAATTATGACAAATATAAATGGTCTACCCTACCAAAAAATGCATAATCTTCTATTTCAAACTGTACTCCAATAGATGATTAAGATTATAAACCTGTTTTTAGAGAAATTAGATAAGCAATAATATAGTTAAATTGTGTTGAGGATGGGAAAAAGCAGATAAAATGAAATTGGTTACCGGACAAATAGAAGAAATGGAGTGGCTCTTAGGACTCCCACTGTCATATATCAAGGCTGCGGCTATGGTATGGATTAAAGAATTGGGCAACCTGGAAAATAGAGAGTATGCATAGGGTCATGACAATTGCAGAGAGCGTGGAAATTATTTCTCATGGCATAAGGTAAACAGCATGCATTTTCAGAGAATGTGATTTGAGGATTCATGTTAATCTCGGAATGGAACAGATAAAAGGAGATCAATTTTGCTAAAATACCGAACTGGCTGTGACATGGAAGCACAATATAAAAGACGATTAGACAGCACACAAGGAAGCATTAAAAATGAGACAAGAGTATAGCAACAACATTAAGAAGATAGATTGGTGGCCCATACATGCAAATTCGCGAGGATACTCAGGACAAGAAAAATTTGGTTTTCTGCAGTAAAAGAATCAAATTAATAAAATTCTACAGGAAAGGAAAAAAAAATTATTTCAGAATATACACTTTCTTTCTAGATTTAAAATGGAAAGAGGGGGTCGACTAAAAGACAATGTGGTATGCGAAAAGAATGTTGCCACAATATAGAAGTGAAAATTGTGGAGAAGTGGGTATCAACATTACAAACTAATTACAATCCACAGCATAACAAGGAAAATCAATACAAAATGTTCTCATAAGATGCACCTTCATCCCGCTAAATTGCAAAAATGTTTAAACTCAGACCAAACTGTAAAGTGTGGAAAAGAAAAAGAAAAAAAAACTATTTTCATACCTGGTGGACGGGCACAGAGTAAAAAAATTGGAACTACAATTAGACAATTGACACGAAAGACAATCAAGAATCAGAAACTGAATTTATTCCTGAAACTTTTTTAATTAGTGATAATACACAAAAAAAGCAATAAAACAGAGAAGAATTAACAGCTGCAGACTGATTTGTACGTCAAACTCTGGAGAGGAAAAAGGTTCCATTGGAAGGCCTGGTATTAAAAAATAATATTGTATAGAATGGAAGGCTAACGATGAAATTTGAAAATAAAAGACAGAGAAGATTCAATTTATTATAGGGCCTGGGATGCCTGGGATGAGTGGTTTAGAAATAAAAATAAAACAAATGGCAATTAGGAAAAGAATGAGGGAAAATGTAAATATGTAAGTATACCATGGAGAAGATTGAAATGTAAGGATAAAAAATATTGATTTATAGTAAGAGTAAGATGTAATGGTAAAGGAATAAGTAAACACATATGCTGAAAAATGTGAGGAGATGCAAAATATGTCTTGATGTTGATAACAATGTATTAAGTTTTATTTTATATTTTTAAAATTTGGAAACTTAATAAAATTTATTTTTAAAAAATAATAAAAATCGTTCTTCCTTTAGGGTAACCATGTATAGAAATGCACTGTGTGACATGTATGCATTGCAAGCAGCACACCATCTTCAGTATTATTTTTTTGCTCTTTGTAGGATGAATCAATGCATCCAAGCTGATGATGTCTCCACTGCAGATTTGAGGAAGACACTCTACTAATTGAAAAACATATGCTGGTTCCAGGACAATTTGTACTCTTAAGTTAGAGCTTGCATGATATGCTCTGAAACAGATAAACTTTTATTACAGCAATGTGCATCTCTCTCTCTCTCTCTCTCTCTCTCTCTCTCTCTCTCTCTCTCTCTCTCTCTCTCTCTCTCTCCCCTTTCTCTCTTTCTCTCTATTCTTCCATTACTTCATCCCACCTTGTTTCATTAAAATATTGGAACAAAGTAATAAAAACTGAAATAAATATGCTCACATTTTTGAACTACAGCTATAAATCTCATTCTTTGATAACAGCTGTAACATGGCCATCATTTCAGTTGTGCAGCTGCCGCAACAATATCAAATTTGATTGTTAAAATGCAGTCAAAACTTTTATGCTACAGTGGAGGTAAACATACAGTTTGCAATAAATAAACATTATCTAATGAAGCATGTTTATAATTCCTTCACATAACAGTCAGAAACATATATCTTTCCTTTTCGAGCTATAATAGCAATCATCATTCTTGAGCAACCATAACAAAACAACAAAAAAAAGTCTACTCACAGTAAGTATACCAGGGTAATGTTAAGTTAAACATGAAATTGGGAGTCAAAAAGGACTGCCATCATTTACTTTATAACTGAACATGCTGGAAAGTTTATGCTTTCAGTGCCGACATCATTTAAGAAATTGGGACATACACTTTTTTTGTAATGTGCTTTATTTTGTAATGAGCAAACAGAAAGCTGCTTGTGCTCTGCTAATTGGTCTGTAAAATCCCATATGGTTTCATTTGCTGAAATAAAGTATCACAGGACTAATGGTAACTATATTTACAAAAACACAAACAAAAATATGGAAGTGAGCTCTGCCACCATCATTTCTGTAATAAATATATTTGAAGAGATTGCTTATCAGTCTATTTGTGCACTTGAAGCAGTATTTTTTTTTAAAAAAAATTTGAGATCGTTAAAATGTTTTGCAGATCTCCGGCAATCTCTGGATTTCCTTACCTGCTGCCTAACTATTTTGCTTTACAAGCATAAAATTGGGGATGTGAATGTACATAAAATTATCCTTAGTATAGAAAGTTGCATAAAGTTGAGTTATTTGCATTTTTAAAAATGTTTCTAAAATATAACTGAAGTTGGCAGTTATGTTACATCTAAATGATGATGATGATGATGATGATGATGATGATGATAATGGTGATGATGATAGCAATAGCACTTAGACTTGGATAGGATTCTACCGGTCCATACCAGTTTTATAGAACTGGTTGTTAACATTCCTTTTAGTTTGGAGAACCGGTAAAATGGACCCCTGGCTGGCCTGGCCCCCCTCCACCTGCTCCTCCACTCCCAGAACTGGTTTTTATTACTGCGCATGCATGACTTTTGCGCACATGCGTGACAATCCTTGCCTTATTCTCCCCCGCCTGCCCCTCCCTTGCTGGCCCAGTTTTTCATTATTGTGAATAATAACAATCGGGGATAGCATTCTCCCTGCTGCCTGCCCCGCTCTGCAGTTCCCGGCCCAGTCGCCATTATTGCGCATGCGCAACAATAGTTTTTTTTTCAAAGAGTTTTTTATTTTTATTCTTTACACATCTCTTCATGTGAGCAATGTGGTTCCAGATTACAACATTTATATATAGTCATACTTACATTTCCATCTATCTTGTATAATATCACCTCATATCATTATCCATTCCACTTATCTTTAAATAAATTTCCATTTCATATTTTAATTCATTAATTCAATATTAATATCATTTCATCCACACATATATTTTCAATCCATTATCCCTTGATATTTCCACCTATTTTATTTTACATTATACATCATCATCCTTAATTTTTTCTAGGCCGATATATAATAAACTATTTAAAAAGAGTAATAATAAAATAAAATTAACGTATTTCGGATCCACATGATAT